>JAHDVE020009472.1:0-196999 GCA_022606495.2 Halesus radiatus
GAACACAATAAATGAGTTAGGGAAATTAATATAGAGTTCTACAAATTTAAATTGAAAACAATAAATGAGTTGGGGCAATTAATACAGAGTTCTACAAATTTAACTTGAACACAATAAATGAGTTAGGGAAATTAATATAGAGTTCTACAAATTTAACTTGAACAAAAATTTAACTTGAACACAAATTTAACTTGAACACAAATTTAACTTGAACACAAATTTAACTTGAACACAAATTTAACTTGAACACAAATTTAACTTGAACACAAGTTAATGAGATCGCTATTGTAGATATTGAATCTACTAATGCTAGTTCGCTAGTTCCCATTTTGATTGACTAAGTTAGTAAATCAGTAATTATGTTACACAATTAAATTGTTATAATATTATCTCGTCCGCACTTTCAAATAAAAATCCAATTGTTAAGTGATTTGAAGAAGAAAGTAATGAATTTTACATAATAGCGTTGTTATTTAGTCGGAAAAGCGAATTCCGTGGAAACATATTTACTCTCCATCAGACCGGTAAACAAACATTAGGCAAGATACATAATATTAAATTCTAATGCATCAGCTGCGACGTATATCAATTTACTCCGGCTTTATGATGATTCCGTCCAAGATAAATACAAACGAAATGTATAATCGTTAACCTCATTCGCTTCCGCGATATTAGTGCGTATACCGACACAATGTACCTACGACATGTCGGTAGCTTTATTCTCAAACATCGCGATGGCTTTACACACGATTTTGCACAAAGTAATACAGTGTTTGATATTGTATATTTATTATGATGTTCAGTTTTATTAGCAGTAATCATGCAAAGGTGTTTAGTATATAATTATGACAGTCACAATATTAAGATAGTGTTTATCAGAGAAAGCATAAAGCCATGTTTATTAGGAATCATGAAAACTAATGGGAATAAGTAATAAAAAGTAATGCATGCAAGTGAGGTTAACCAAAAGTTAAATTGCATATTTGCAATTTTCATCATATTTATTATCATTGGATTCACATACGTTTAAAAACATTTTATTACTCCTTGTTTAATGTAGATATACATGTTTCGTTTGATATTTTAATAACAGCGTATTACACGATATTGATTTTTAGTGTTGCGATACGAAATGCTTTGACTATCTCCTTCCCGCAGTTAAAGACACAGTATCTCATCTAGACGCTCTTCCGAAGGCATTCAACTTGATGAAATTACATGTTACCTCAGTGAAAAAGGTATAAATTATACGTCTTTTATGTGTAATGTGCAATGAACAGGCTTTTGTAGTATTTTATGCATTCTTTTCTACTTTGAAAATTATGGAGAAAGTATTAAAAAATATAAAATTCGTATCGCCAATATTAGGTATATTTCCCATAAACTCATAAAATTTCCCATTATCCCTCAATCACTTGTTCAGGGGTTCCTTGGTAATCCATTATGTAAATATCTCTCTTTTTATCTCTGTTATTATGTGAGATTTATATGTTATGCTATCTCAATGTTTCCAGGTTCTTTGTCTCATTCTATTTGTAAATATACGCAGTAGGTTTTTTTTATTAATTAAATTTTGCACTCTGATGATGCGTGGTTAATGATAAAGTGATTGTTTTATTTCATTGAAATACATTACATTAACAAGTACCTTCAATTAACAGATCAAATTTTGTGCATTTTCCATTATAAAGGAAACTCAACTGCCTTCATTAATCTGTTATTATTGTACATTATCGCATGTTGCATAGAGACACACTCATGCATGCTTCTCTCTGGTACCGGTTGTAAGACAATTGTTAAAACCTCGTTAGTTGTTTGCAAGCATAAAAACTTAACCCATTCAGACCTGAATTGAAACTGGCAATGTTAACGAATATTTGATAATCAATTTATTGATCTTGTTCAATTATTAAATATTTGGTACTAGATAACAACACCTAGTAGAATTATTTGAAATTTTATGGTGCAGTTTTTAATTTCTTTTTAATACTTTAGAAGTAATTACTACGTTTATTGAAATAACAAAGTTAAACGATCATTCGCTCTAGACAGGAAGTAAAAATTTCCGAAAATCTATGTATTTTCTAATATATGTACTGTGCGAAAGGGTTATGTCGTTCAGCAACATCACAGCTCTAGCGGATTTTATCATATATGGGAAGACAATTTGTTTACATAAGAACGATGCTATGACATAAGACGATATAAGTGCCTCATAATGACGAAAGGCTTCATAGGACGATGTGTATACAGGGTGTCCGGAAAGTAGTAGATAATCTTTTAACCAAGGCTGTTTCTAAAATAGAATATCATATTTGGTAAAAGTCCCACTGTTTTCGAGTAATATGATTTTTTTGAAATTTTCTAAAATTGATAACCTTGCTCACTCTCTTGTCACAAATGAGCAATTTTCTCAGCTGTTTTTTTATTTTATTTTTCAATGTTATTCTTGAATAGTAATGCAATCAGAAATATATTACTTTTATTGAGTTGCTGCTGCAGTTTTCTTTCATAAAAGACTTAAATTTGTGTTTCGATAAAGTTTTTCGTGTTGTAATTTTAATTATTTCTAATTTTGAAACTGTCAATTCATAGTGGAAGTCCATTTTAATACGTTTTTTTTAAAATTAAATGACCTTAGAAACTGTATTCCACTTATTTATTTCAGACCACCGGTTTCACCATATCAAGAGCATCTTCGGACTGGTACAATTAAAAATAAATCTATGGTATACATTATAGCATGTAGAGTCCCATTGCTCTTTCTAATATTGTACATTTATTACTGGGAAATTTGTTTTATTGCTGATGGAACGGCTTTACAAACCAACCCGAAAGTAATTGTAAAACCGTTCCGTCAGCAATAAAACAAATTTCTTAGTAATAAACGTACAATATCAGAAAGAGCAATGGGACTCACTCCTGGATGCTATAATGTATGCCGTAGATTTATTTTTAATTGTACCAGTCTGAAGATGCCTTGATAGGGTGAAACTGGTCGGTCTGAAGTAAATACTCGTAAGTGGAACACAGTTAAAAAGGGTTTTTAATAAAAAAAATGTTACGGTGCAATTTTTATTTATGGAGGTCTGGGTGGCCAAATGGCTTATAAGTTACCTGTTTAATGGAAATTCTATATTGGCATAACACATGCTATTTATTTTTAACAGCAGAGATTATTACTATCATTATGGAAAAGGAGTTATTGTCACAGAATTAATATTTATTAAAAATAACCTAAAATAAAGGAAAAGGGAATTCATCTGTCGATGATATCGTCCAAAAAACATGAACTTTGCACGATTTTGGAGCAAATTAAAATGTTGACAACAATAATTATTATCCCATTGAAATGTCAACGAACTCTTACAAATTAGATAAGGTATTTGTTATCTACTTATTATTGTTCAGTTTATCAAGTAATCTTTTGAATCACGTTTTTAACCGTAATATTTCGATACCTTAGTTCAATAGGGAAATAACTCGAAATTTCTGGGTTTTGAGTTAATGATGAAAAATGGTAAACAAACTTTTCCTTCTCACATTTCAATAAAAAATAAGTATAATTCGTCCTAATTTTAAAGTTTCAGATAATTCTTTATGGAATTATAATGTTAACAGCACATTTTTAGTTCAATGGAGAAACATGTCAAATGTTTCCGTTTGGAACTTAATAAATGTAGCCATTTACACCTATGATATGATAGGTTGATAAATTACTTACATGTTGCATCTATTGTTATGTTACAGGTGGACAAAATAACTTTACACCGGAGCGATGTCTTTATGAAAAATTTTCAAATCCAGTTTTCTCAAAATGAAGAATTTAGAGTTAGTTCCCTATTGAACAAATGTATCGATTTCTTACTATTCGTATATTCTAGAATGTATTGTTTCATGAATTTTTTAATTTTGTAGGGCGGATTGTTTTACCTATATACCTTTTTTATTTAACGAAAATAATTCAACTTTTGCTATCAGGTCGGATGACATGTGAGTAATACCCAATCACATATAATCATAAGACAAGAAAATTTATCGTTGTTGTAGAAAACCTTCATGAAATCATTGCGATAACTTGTTAATTGATTCGTTCGTAGTAGATGATGCTCGGACAATGCCAAACCCATAAGTACGAACTTTTATTTATCATCGAGGAGCTGCAAAAGCATGGGATTTAATGATTGTTATTTTTCGCCATTTAAATACGTTATTTTTAATATTTCCGTTTTATATTTCTTAAAGGTATGGTCTTACTACACTTCTATTTATTACACCGTACTTGACAGTAGAAATGCGTGTGAATATATATATAAATACTTATATAAATAAATCTAATTTTTTTACCAACTTACTCGATGTTTACTTAAAAAATATATGAATAGGAGCATGAACAATATATGCTCTTTTCCAATCATGTTTGTTCCGCTAAAACCTCGCTTTTCCGAACAAATTGGCACCTTTAAAAATAACGCCCGAACGTGTGTAGATTTTATCACAGCCGTTCTAAATTTGACCACTTGTGCTGTCCGTACGTCGTCACTCTGAATATTGTTTTTTTTGTTTTTTTTTTTTTAATCTGCTGAAGTCACGCGACCAAATGTCCGCAAGTGTCAGTCGTTATTAGGCATTTGATTAGTTTTTTTTTTATATTTACCACTTTTTAATTTTTAAGCTTTCATGTGATGTGATGTTTTCGAAATATTGAGGTATTGAGGAAATCGAATAACAATTTTAAAACAATTAAAATTACACAAAAAAAGTTGCCTAATAATTTTAAAAAGTACGTTACATTAAAATAATTTAAATTAAAAATAATTAATTCATTAATAAATAATATATTTCGTGGAATGCTTTAGATTAAATATTAACAAAGGTAACGCTTTTCTAACGCTTTGTTGTTAATGATGGTTTAAATTAATATTTGAAAAAAATGTAATATTTCTAATTAAAGTGATACCATATTAATTTAATTATTTTGGTAATTGTTTTATTAACATTCAATAGGCCAGAAAATCTTTTGAAAACATTTCGGAATTGTCGGCAGTGAAATAAAAAAATGCAAGAAACAAAGTAAAAATCCTATTTAAATTCTGAAAATCTTTTTAACTGCTCTTTTCTGGAGTTATTAAAAATGAGTAAATAAACATGATAAAATATTTATCTATTGATTAAAATAGTTAATTCATCAACACACCGCAGGTTATAATAATTACCGTTATAAGTATGGGTTGACATTAATAATTTTTTATCTTAACTGCATAACATGAATAAAATTATTGTAATATTAGAAATAAAGTGACACGAACAATTAAGGTTCGGTGTACACGGGGAGCATTTAATTCAATTCATATGTAAATTGATGCGTGACACACGGTGTACGTTTACGTGGGGCTGTTGTACGACCTACCAAGTACAGCTTTCTAACTACCAACTGCCAACTACCAACTACCGACCAACGTGCACTGTTTGTATTGTGGAATTGCGTGACTAGACCAGTTAGGCTTAATGGTCACTGTGGAACTTTCAAGTGTAGTGTATATTGCCCACAAGAACAATATTATAAGGTATATGGTTACCGTGAAACATTTTGTGCATATGTATAATACAGGTAGAAAGTAACTACACGCTGGTGTCAATGCCATTGTGCCCATACCACGATGAGATGTTGTTTAGTATTTTTATATATTAATTAATATTGTGTTTAATTAGTATAAATTCATTTTTTTTTTTTTTTAATTTTTAGTAAATCAATGTTATTATTAAGTTCTGGAAGAATTTTAGTTTTCAATTTTTGTTACAGGTGTTTCGGCATTCAAAGACAATTTCAAACTAGTTTGTTAGTTTACAAAAATATTTTTTTATGATATATTTTTTACATGAATATTATTAGCAGAAAGTACCTCCTTACATAATATAAAGAAGTACGCGAATGATAGGATTTTTTTTAAATATTTATTGGGCGTTCTCTATGTAATAATTTCTAGATGTTTTGTTCTGAAGAGTTTCTCACAATGTACTGCTTTTACTTAATATAAATAATAACGGTTTCGATACGTCCATGTCATTAACTAGCGAATATCTTCAAAAGCGTTCAGAGCTTCAAAAAGAAAATAAAACTACATTTAAACAAACTTATATTTATATATATTATAAATTGTCTGCGTTAGAAATATTAGAAATGAAGAAATAAATAAATCAAAAATTAACATTGTTAATAAAATGTAACTATTCTATAAATCACCGTTACCACCCCCCAAATCACCATCACCCCCTCTTAATAACATCTAATTATGTACTTGAATATATACATATATGTATTTAGATTTTTTGAACGCTAGTTTCACAAACACGGACGTATCGACACCGGCAGCGAATTATTTATATTTATTTATAAAACCGAAAGAATGTGTACATGTACTCTAAGGCGTAGTTCTTAAAATTCACTCATTTTTCTCCCTACTAAACATGGATCTCTTCTCAAAAAGACCCTCTATAAAGAAGCAACGAAAAACCGAGGAAAATGATGCTCATTAGGGCTCCCTGCGTGGTATTATTATTAAAATAACAAACAAATTCACTCGATTAACTTCTCAATAGTGCGTATAAGCCAGTTTTAATTCTGATCTGAAAGAGTTGAGCAAAGCTGGTAGAAAAGCAATGCAATCGTTTGTCTCGGGTCCCTCAACCCACACTTCATTACTTGAGGCTGTTGCGGCATACAGCTATGCCTAGTGTCTACTTGTACTGCCTCATATCTACGTGGTACGTGAATGCGTGGAATTATCCATGAATGTCTTTTGGCACCTGTATTATTTGCATTGTCAAGTCCCACATAAAAGACTCTCTTCATATGTAAAGTGGCGTCGCATTACTCTTGCGTTGCGCCTCTCGAATTCGACAAATTGTCTCCCGGCCGTAACAGAATGTTTGTTCCGTAACAAAATATGGGATTTAGCCGTAAAGTGCTTATGTAATCCTCCATATTTCCCTAAGAAAGACCGGTTACATCTCCGAGATGTGTGCGAACAACTATAAGTTGCAAATGTTTACTCGTACGGCATGAACGTTTGCTTAAATTTATGCAGTGCTGAATGTAGTAAAATAGTGTTCTGCGACTGTTTGGGAAATCATGCGAATTGTCTCGGAGGGCGTGTTCGCTCTTTTTATAAGCTTTTTAGGCGTCGCGTTGAGACGAAGATGGTTGTAAAAGAGGTTTCGAATTGTGGATATCAATGAGATATTTATATGTAAAAAGACAAATAAAACCGAGAATTGTCAGCATGGTGGTTTCATTATTTTAGAATGCGCGCAAAACTCACACTTTTAGATAAATTTGAATGAGTTGGTGATCCAAAAAACATATTGACAAAATCGTCGTATAAAATACAGGACGTCAAATATATTTAAAAATACCTTTATTTATGCGCATTTTACATAACATTATTTTAAATTTCATAATATTTGCAATATTTACAAGAATTTAAATGGTAGGAATATTTATATGTATCTACATTTAGTCATATCAGTTCAATGAGATTTTTGAGTTTAGAACACCCGTCCGCAGTAGTCCTACTATACAATACACCACTACACAAGCAAGAATCTCTTTTAAATGATTTACCTGCACATATGTTTAATTGAGCTTCACACGAAAATTTTCAAAAATGCGTGAAGTTGAAAGGCAAGTTAAATATTTATTAAATTATTTACCAGAATTAAATAGCATCTTAAATAATACGTGTTTTTAAGATCATGAGAGTTATAATAATATTTTTACTATCACGGAGAGCACTGCATGCAAAATCGTATATAAATTTCACAAATAAACAGTATTTATCTCAAGTGATCTGCCAGGTGTGTATTAATAATATATCTATTTTAACGTGGCATCACATTCACCCTAAAGTGAATCGATATTTTTCACCATGTCGGAAGTTAGTTCTATTGCAGATGATCGTAATGTATCAAATGACAGTGGCACTACGGACGACGAAACCTTTGTTCCCATAAATGAATGTGTGCAGCAAAGCAAACGAGATAAGGCGATTCAATCTCATATGCGCTCGCTTTAAAAAGGGACTACATGGACCACGGGAAAACACAATTGTGACGCGAAATAATTACATTTTTTAAATTTTTTATATTTTTTGTAGTTGTAAATCTGTAGTTTTTTTTAATTAGAACTATATAATTGTATGTATACATGGATAATTGTATGCAAGAATTGAAAATGAGTAGTCTGCAAGTATGTTGCCTGTTGTATGCTGATGATGCGGTGTTGATTGCTAACAGTATGGAAGATTACAGTCCCTCGTATATAGGATGAACGAAGTATGTATGAAGAATGAGCTAATGATACCATGACTTTTGGACTTAATGTAAATAAGTCCAAAAGTCATGGTATTTGAAAGAGAGAGTACGAAAACAGTGCGCAATATAGTTGTGAATGATGAATACTTGGAGCAGGTCGATGAGTTTGTGTATTTGGGAAGTATGTTTACGAGAGATAGAAAGACTGATAGGGATATTGAAAGAAGGGTGAATGCAGGAAATTCCATTAACGGAGGACTGAACGCGGTTGGCGCAAACAAAAAGTTGTCCAAGGAAGCGAAGCTAGCATTCCACAATGGAGTGCTGATACCAACCTTGATGTATGGCAGTGAGGCATGAAACTGGCAGAGGAAGGATGAAAGTAGACTGAATGCTGTAGAAATGAGATCTCTGAGACGAATGTGTGGTAAAACCATGTATGATCGAGTGAAAAATGTTGAGATTCGTAAAGAATGCAAGGCTGATGTAAGCGTAGTGAGCAAGATTAAGAAAGGGACGCTTAGGTGGTTTGGGCATGTAGAGCGAATGAACGAAGAGGAGTGTAAGGAGAATATATGACGCGAATGTGAATGGAAGAAGAAGCCGGGGACGCCCGAGGAAGACATGGCACGATCAAGTGAATCAAATACTCGAGTTGGGCCATGTCAAAAGTCGGAATAACAGAAGAGAATGTATGAGGCGTTGGATGAATGTGAATGAAGCAAGAAGTGTATGCCAAGATCGAGTTGTTTGGCGGTCCGTTCTCTCTGCCTACCCCTGCAGTGAAACGGCGTGATGGTTACTTAGTTAGTTAGTTAATATTCGTAAAAGTTTAGTAATTTCAAAAAAAATCATTAGAATTGATTAATGTCCAAGTTATTGAATACCATACTTTTTTTTAAAATTAAAAAACACAGAATATCTGTAGTTATTTATAAACATACCTACTTGCAAACTAAGCATAGTACTAAAACGGTTAAAACACAATATACGTATAGTTTTGTATTACAGATCAATAAACTGATGGATCCAATCTTTTGGCCATAAGCTGTAATTATATATTTTTTATAGGTAGTGAAGAGAGAGCATCGG
Source organism: Halesus radiatus (assembly GCA_022606495.2). Taxonomy (NCBI): domain Eukaryota; kingdom Metazoa; phylum Arthropoda; class Insecta; order Trichoptera; family Limnephilidae; genus Halesus; species Halesus radiatus. The sequence goes on from JAHDVE020009472.1 coordinate 9,406, forward strand.
AAAAAAAAATTGTACAGTGCCCTTGAGGTGATTTTCACGAAAAACGGCGCTACAAATCATCCAATTTATATCAATATTATTATTATTAATAATATTTTATGTGAACGTGAAATATGGGAAAGTCCAATAAATTAAAGGTTTGCTGTATTGGAAACACGCTTTACAACTGTTCATGTTTTACAACATCATGATAATTATAAACCTATTACCTACCCATTGCGTTACCTTATTACTTCTTACTTATAATGAAACCACAGGTAAAACGTATTCAAACGCTTTAACTACTTACTTATATTGTACTTACTTACTTCTTTTACATTCTAATTATTATTGTATATTCTATATTATTATACCCCTATCAGTAACTATATGATAAATGTATCAACATGTAAAATTCTTCAAGGCGTGAATAAATAAATAAATTCAGGAAATTGAGTGGTAAAGAAAAATGTCATTAGAATGCATTTTTGTCTTCTACTCTTAATTTTTTGATGTATCAAATAGTTTTCCGATTGTTTTTACTGTGTTAAATAGTTATTTGTTTGCAAGTCGACTGAAGAGTGTTAACGTGTGACGGATGAGTGGGCCGGTCTATTCGATGGTATTTTCTTTGAAATCTCTATTCTTACCCCGTTTCTACTAACTATATCTTCACTGTATACATGCTGTTTATCTTTACACATACACCGGTGACGAGAGAGATATCCACGCGGAAATAAAAAATACATAAAAGTTGAGTTCATTCTACAAGGGCCGGACCGACAACATTTTGCGCATGGTTCAGAGAGCGTAAACGGGGCGCCATAAATACAAATTTGTAGGGACTTCATATAATAATATTTTTTTATCAGTTAATCCCAGTTACTGAACGAGTAGCTACAGATGATCTAATAATTGAAACAACAAAAATAATAATCAATACTATGGTATTTTTCTACTGAACTAACTAACCATGACGGCGTTTCCCTGAAGAGGTAAACAAAGAGGATATACCGCATAAAAAACTTCGTCTCGGCACCCACCCCTTGCTCTATTCATATCCATATGTCGTCGCATACATATTCTTCTGTTATTCCGACTCTTGACATGACCCGACTCAAATATTTGATTAATTTGATCATGTTATGACTTCAACAGGCGTCCCCGACTTCTTCTACCATTAACTTGGAGCCATCTCTGGGCTGGAGCTCCAAAATACCTGATAAACCTGCTTGATTCTATGCAACGGAGGTCGGTTCGTCTGATTGACAACCCATTGTTAACAGACCGGTTGCCATCTCAAATTTACAGACGCAATGTACGTATGCTTAGTCTGTTCTACAGGTATTTCAATGGTGCTCGAAGGAACTAGCACCACTGATTCCTATTCCACCGGTGCAATTACTCGACGAACACGAGCGGAGCATCCGTTTACAGCTTCATGAGGACGGGTCGATTATCCGACTCATTTTGAGCTTTCCTCCTTTATATAATCCAGGCCTCTTCAAGAGCCGCATTAATAAATCCCTTCCTACAGCCCCTACCTTGACCCGCCTCATAACACTACTCATCCGGGTGGTGATACAGTTCGCCTGTCTTTACATCGTACTGACAGGAGAGCTCCACAGGTCCACATCGATTATGGATGTTTTATTTCAATGTACCAAAAGCGCCCGTTGACGATGTTGGTCGTTAGATAGCATTGACACAATACCAAAAAAAATTGCATTAAGATAATGCTCCGTGTTGATAGATGGCATTATTCTTCGAATCTACATGTTTATTTCATGCAATTTTTGCGCTTACTTTAGTAAAAACCTAAGCGATTTGTAGCTCTTTCGCAATTTAGCGCCCTGATTACACGATCCATCTGCCCCCGTGTTAGATCCGGCGCTGTATTCAGCAAAGAGAAGCTTCTGAATAGATCATTACGCTCTAAAATGAGATAGAGCAAGCCCAGCGTTGTGCGACGTTTAAATTACGCTCGTTTCTTTTAATAAACATACAATCTTGCAAGTTTTATTTTTCGTTTCCTTTTTACGTAACTTGTTGTCTATGACATATTTTCATATTCGTATAAAGGACACGTTGCGTTGTTTTGAGTAATCTTCTGATGATAAATTGATGTCTGAAATATATTTTTTAATTTATGCACACTAACCTTTTTGAAGTTGAAATATCTTAATTACCCACGCGAATTAATCAAATGCAATAAATGTTTCATGCAACCGGTGAATTCTTGAACTAAACTTGTCACAAAAACATAATTTATAAGTTTTGAATTCTTATACACACTATAGTTACTTTGGAGTCTTCCATTTTATTAGTTTTATTCGAGTGCATGGTTTTGTTGAATTAAATAATAAAATCAAATTGACCTAACCCCTACTTTTTATTTTGTTATTTAATGATCCAATTATCAATTGCCTCAAATTCCGAATATTCCTAATTCTCCGAAGCTTGGCATTTGTTTTAAACATTTTAGCATCCTACGAAAATATTCCTTTTGAGTGAATCGAAGAATTGGAAAAATAACAACGATTGTTGCCAAAACCACCGAATAAAAAAGAATTAGCCTTATAAGTCTTTGTTATTATTGTACTTTTTTGGGTAACGGGGTACATATTTCACAGCTTTTTAATTGAATATAATTAAATGATTTAAAAAAAACACACACACACGAGACAGTAATAATTCTAATCGATTAAAAACATCTTCGGAAAAGCATCGGGAGAGTTTTGCCTTCCGAATCATGGGCATTATTGTGCGAGGGAAAATAATTTTGTGGAGAAGGTATTGTAGGAGAATTATAGGGAAAGTTCACCTATTAGTGTACTTACGCAGAAACCGGCGTAATAAACGAAACGGAAGCCCCGCAGAACCGTAAACAACAAACAACAAAGTTTGATGGAGTTTTTATTTACACGAATAAAAGCCGCTTATCCAGCAAGAGTCGGGAAGAAAAAGAAAATGATATTTTCGATTCCGGCAACTTTACATTTTCAACGTGTTTCTGGAGCTTCGTCTCTCACAGCCGCCGAATCTGACTTTAATATTGTGTTATTATTATTTTCCCCACGAATTTTAAACCAGAAAGGGGCTAAGATTTATTGAATATAAATTAACAGATTTTAAAAAGGGGTGTGAACTTAAACATTATCAAATTGCACCTCGGAAATGATAGAAACCGAACAAATTAAAACTCTTTCAAGTCCATGAAAGAAGATTGGCATCCGTTGTATAACGTTTAGGAGACCCGACAATGGATCTAGAAATACATTTTAAAGTACAGTGTCCACATCTTTGCTTTGAAATTTTTTTTTCTCAAATTTAAACTTTCCTAAAAGGCTTAACACAAGAACGCAGTAAATGGTTAAATTTTCTAAACAAGTTTCTCAACGCGTTTTGACAGTATCTATGTGTCTTTCACAGAAATAATGGGGCTTCTTATTTATATTGCTAAAGTAGTAAAGATAATCGGGGAATCGTACATGATATCAATACTTAATTAGGAATTATCTTCTCACCAGATCTTTAATTTCTTAGTACCAATTATCTGGTTCAGAAGATCTGTCCCTTTCACGTTAGTTATTTTAATCGGTTAATAAAATTAATATATACAATCGTTACAAGAGCATACCGGTTCAATTAAACAATGGTATCCCCCAGTTTATGTCAATAGTTCCAGTACCACCTGCAGTGCCAGTTAAAGTTCTGGTACTTCCAGGTTCCAATTGCAGCTGTGGTAATACTGACGAGGACTGCACCTGACGTCCTTTGTAGAAAGTCCTACTTTTCGCCGTTGTATTAACGTTCTTGTCATCGTTCATTCGAGATGTTCTCCTTGTTTATTTACGTACCCGCGCAAATAATAATAATGGCTGTAGCGTTTCTCTCTCTACTCATCCTCGCCATTTTTTTGTTGTTCCTTTCAAATTGCCGTCGTTTATTTGGATTCATTGTAACAGTGGCGGTTTGTGAAAAGGAGGTTCGGAGTTTGGATTATACAGAAACAAGAATGCAGCGCTGAGGTGAAAAAGTCAAGGAAAAACCCGTGGCATAGAATAAGTATTCCCCAAGCTGAGTTTTATGCTTACGTTATTGCGGGTTACAGTAGCTTTGGGGCCGCCCGACTCGGCTTTAGACCGTACAATGTGACAGATCCACATTTCCAATGACAGATAATTCCTTATTCAACGATCGGGCTTCTGCATGGGGTACCTACCCAAGCTTTAGAGTGGTGAAAATGTGAAGATTCTTAGAAATAATATTGAATATAACAATAGAGGAATTAATAGTTTTAATAATTAATTAGTGACCGGTCAGTGGCTGAGTTGGCGTGGCGTTTGGTTTTCATTCAGGCGTCGTGAGTTCAAGTCCTCTATTACGACACAAGCAACATCTTCCGCTTACTGTGATGGTAGTAGGAGATTTTCAAATATTGTCAGGTTATTCGTAATGGGGGAATATTTGTCTTTCTTTAAACAAAAAAAAAAAAGAAAATAGTAAGAAGGGAAAATTTAGATGAAGAGTATTTTGAAAAGTGGCATAATAAATTACATCATGTTTCTGCGTGTCAAAAAATATATTGTTACTATTATTTTTGTAAGGAACATTTAATTACTATTATAGGTAGCCTTAAGGGTAAACGAAAAGTAAACGCGTTCACAGGTGGCGCTAATGTAAATATTTTAGAAAAAACGCTATTAGCACGTAATGATTTTAAATATTTAAATGAATTGTGTGTTGGCGGGCGTACACACGAAATATGAAATGGAATAAATATTTATTTTAGGTTCAAAGTACAAGTCTTTCGAGAAACTTAAAAAAGTACAATATATTATTTTAACTCTAATATATACAGTATTTTTGTAAGTTTCTTGAAAGACTTGAGGTTTAAACTTACAATAATAAATTATTGCTCCGGCTGACAAACAATTCATCTCAACTTTTTGTGTTAAAAGTTTTTTTTTTATTATGTAAATTAGCGCCATCCGTGAGCGCGTATCACGTTTCGTTTACCCTTAACACTATATGTTGACTGAAACACAGTGGTTTGAGATGCTGTCAATCTCAATTTAACCATGCTTATCTAATGATAATGAATAAAATATCTTTTATAATTTCTTTAAACTATTGGTATTCACTTAGTGGCGTCATTATTAATAAATGAATTTTAAAAAATACCACTTTATAAATATAAATAGATATCTCATCAGGAATATATGAAACATGTAGATAATTATGTATGTAGTGAATACAAAGTATTTTTTAAAATTCATTTATTAATATAAGATCTGTTGGATGAAGGGGTATTGGAAAGACTAAATAAGGGACTAGAGGGAGACACCAGAAGTGAGTAGTCGTTTCCCAGAGGCGGCTAGGACGGATGATGATGATGTAGGGACTATTTCCAGAAGCTTAGATCAGGATTTCGATTCATATGCAATGAATGTAACACATTCCTCGCAGTTCTTCCATCAACGGGTGTGTTTGGAGGATGGCCGTTAGCGGGAGATAAACAGAGACAGATTAATCTGGTGGGTGTACCGGGATGATAAAATCCCGAGTGTGCCCCGCGCTGCAAATACCTCAGCATGTCCAATTACAAGACTGGAGAATATTACTTAGAGGTATAAGCGATATATGCCAATTCTAGATTTTATTTACATTTATATGGCGGCAGGTACTCCGTGAATTGATTTCTTATAAGGATGAGAATTGTATACGGATTTCAGAGAATCTTATTATTGAATAAACCCGTATTTGGGTTATCCAACAGACCTTTGAAATTCAAACGTAGAAAAACGTGGAAGATATTATTCATGACTTTGATTATGGAGACATATGGTTATATTGAGAAAAATACTTAGTAATGATTACACATCTTATCTAGCTTCTTTGTTATTCATTTATTAATATTCTTTAGGAATGCTCTGAAACCATTTTTTCAAAGTCCGGAAACTAAATAATAATGTCACAGCACGCATCCAAGTTATTAAAGCAAATAATATTTCTCCGATTTGTCACTATACAGCAGCGGCGTGCAGTGCATAAGGGCTGAAAAATTGTGCCTACCCTTAGACAAATGAATTAATGTTCTTTAGGAAAGCTCTGAAACCATTTTTTAAAGCCCGGAAACTAATCAATAATGTCACAGCACACATCCAAGTTATTAAATCAAATAATGTTTCTCCGATTTGTCACTATACAGCAGCAACGTGCAGTGCATAAAGACTGAAAATTTATGCCTACCTTTAGACAAACGAACTGTAAGAAAAAAATATAGTTTTTTTTTAAATGTGACGAATTTCTGATCAAAATGTGTTTTTTTCTGTAAATTTTGTAACGTTGATTTAGTCAGTTGGCCTAAATCATCAGCAGAAGATTATATTAAAATGTCATTTTTAAAAATTCAATACGCAATTCATACCCAAACTAGAAAAACTATGCACAATCTACCTTTTGGTCATAGAGAAATGCACGCCGCTGCTATACAGCAAGATAGTATAGCTTTTATATTCTGATCTTTCACCAACATCATCCTCATTGCACCAAGGTTGTGTAAAAATTTACAATTGAGAACATCGCTTATTTTAACACTGTCCAGTGAAAATAATAGTGTGGAATCAATTTTTTTTAAATGATTTTTATACCACGTGTGATATAAAGATTGAAATACAAATTAACAAATTTGACGATGAACTAATAATAATATTAATAACATATCATTTCGACACAGCATCCTCAAAGATGATATATGCCTTGAGAGAAAATATTTCCCTCAGGCCCTCCTGTGAGGAGACACAGTAAAAAAAATATATTTGCAAAGCGCAGTTTTGTGTTATTTCACTTTAAGTGCGCTTCGGTATAAAATACTTAAAATGATGATTAACTAACTCCATTCAGTGGTACTCCCGCAGTGCTCCTTTCGTATTCTATTTATAAATTCTTAAAATATTATATACAATCTTACTTATTCTTATCATTATTCCTGCAGTGCTTCTTAGGTATATATTCATATAATAAAATTACAAAATATTATACAGTACATACAATGCGATACAAAGAGAACACATTCACAACAACAGTGCAAAAAAAAACTAAATTGAATTCATAAATCCAAACTGTCAAAATCGCGTAAGTTGACGGTCTCCATGGTTGAGAGGTTACGATCCTTGGCTACGAATCCGGAGGTCCAATCCAATCGAAATGTTGCTCAAAATTGCTTTAGCCGTATTTGGTGACCGGATCCGAATAGCCAGATACTTCCCCACGATCCCCTTCTCCATCTCCTTCCCCTCTTTACAACCCTTTGACGCACAACATACCCAATTGGGGATGTAATAGTCTCACTGGCTCCAAACAGTTGGGAGCAGCTAGGACTTGGGATGTAACTTCACTACTCAAGATAAAATCTAAGAAATTTTATTCTTTACTCTATAGATTGATTTTACCCCACGCACACATTAGTTCTAATTTTAAAAATATATATTTTTTTAATCGTGTTGTAAAATATATTATAGGTAGGTACTTTATGGCCTGAATTTGAAAAGATTCTTTTTATAAATTGTTTTTTTTTCTTAACACGTAACAACATTAGTTTCTCATTTGCAAAAGAAAATATTACACTTATAAGTACCTACGCACAATGAAGTAAAGCAGAAAACTAACTGTGTGAAACGGTAAAAACTTTTGAACAGTGTACTTTCTTTAATTTCAGCTCCGAACTTTTTTTATGACGAGCGTGGAGCTTTCAAGTATATATTTATTGACTGTAAAAATACAAGGTAAAATACCGTTTTTTATTTATTTAATTATTGTTTCTTTACACGTTACATTAATTTATTATTTAAAATTTAGTTTTTAACCTCACTAGGACTAAGCTTGTATCGAGGTTAACAAATTTATAAAAAAAAACCTAGCTGATGTGTACCCGGCCTTGCTCAGGTACAATAATTGATTTAGCAGCGAAAGAAACTATCTTCAAATAAAGAAACATTCATTTGAATATTTTATTTTATTCCAAACGTTTATGTTTTCAAAATATATCTAAATCATAAAGTTCTTAAGTAGGTGTTTTCCACTTTGAAAATATTCTACCCAAAAAAACCTTCTTCTTTTGAATATGCAATCTGTGGTTAACCAGAGTGTTCTATCTATGGGCTAACCTAAATAAAACATGGCGGGTTCAATATTTTTTAGACTAATTTTAAAACGTTATAGCAACAGTTTTACATATTGGATTTCATTCAAACTACTCTCTAAATCTTCCCGGCACTAATAAGAACAAACTGTGCTATTTTCAGCGAAACCGGTCCAGTAATTTTCGATGAAATCGAGGACAAACGAACAAAAAAACTTACATTTATTTTTATATACATAGATAACACAGTGTAATACGAAAAATAAAGATTTATAAACTAGTTAGAAAACATTAGTATAAATTATTAGAATTTTGCTTTTATTATTTAAATTTCAATAGATCGTTATTGTTACAAAAATGTTTCATACGGATGGGTACTAAAGCGGCTCGAAGGTATGATAAATCTATATAACGGATTAAACAATGTAGGGTGACTCTGCGTTGACATAGAAACATATAATATAACACATGTATATAATAATATGCAAATCATTTAAGATCGACAAATATAAAAAAAATGGGAATCCACAAAACACAAACATTCTAACAATTTTTTATAAAAGTAAACGAGGAATCATAAAATTTAATATATTCTGGAAGGCTGCTAAATGTAAGTAGAGCTAAATAACCGTCACGCCGTTTCTCCGCAGGGGTAGCCAGAGAGGACGGACCGCCAAACAACTCGATCGTGGCATCTTTATTCGCTTTCACACAACGTCTCATACATTCTCTTCTGTTATTTCGACTTATAAGTAGAACCCGATGAAAATAATTTCTTTGACCGATGATGTTCGTTACACATTTTTCAATTTTGCAATAAGCAAAATAAAAATACCAACACGATTTTTAAAACTAGGATGAAGCCGGGTAGTAAAGGTAATATTTCATATATTACATCAAAGAGTTCGATTAGAAGAATTCCGACAGAACAAAGTGAGCATGTTAAATTATGACAACAAATAACTTAAAAAAGAATATGTCACATTTGTTATTTCTTAACAATGCGAAATTTCGTGTTGGAATAAAGACACTGAGCTCGTCACGTGACAGATTCCACGCCGCGCATAAATTACGAAAATCTGTCCTTTCATAATTATGATGGCCGTCACTTGCGGTCAATGATGAAAAAACTGTAGGGAGTTAATAATTAATTAATTGATAAACTAAAGTTTTTAAGACAAGATTTTTGTGCATAGCGCAAAGGGTAACAATTATTTTTATCATCATCCAAATTGAAAAAACCTTCCGAGAAAAGATAAATGTCGCCGACAGGACTCGAACCTGCACCCTTCTGAGTGTTTCAGGCTAATAATTATTGTTTATAAAAATAATTGTTACCCTTTGCGCTATGCACAAAAATCTTGTCTTAAAAACTTTAGTTTATCAATTAATAAATATTTGACAAGTCATAGCATTTTTCACCAATAAAATGTAGACATAATTTGTCTCGACGCCATCTATGGAGGGATTTAGCCGTTACAAGCCTTTCTCATAGTAATAAAGTTGGTTGTTTACAAGTGAAATATAATAAAAACAGTAATTGTTGAATGAAACACTATTATATATTGATTAACTTGGCGGGTTTGCGATAAGCCGACGTAGCTCAACGGTAGAGCATCTGACCGGCAATCAGAAGGGTGCAGGTTTGAGTCCTGTCGGCGACATTTATCTTTTCTCGGAAGGTTTTTTCAATTTGGATGAGTGTTTCAGGCTAATAATTATTGTTTATAGTTAATAATTTATCTATGTTCCTTTTGACAGTTTCCAACGTTTTAATAAATCTCACAATTTTCACAAAATTATCCATTTTCCATTCGGGATGTGGGTCCATTGCTTCAACAAGACACCTCCAGGTTTCTACGAAAGTTCATTGGCTTCGGTACACAGGTTACAGATTGCAGTTCAAGTCTTTCCTCTGTAGCCAAATACCGTAGAAATATGACAATACCTCCAGCTTCTGACATTCCAGTGAGATGGTAACATGTTACGCTAGCGCCTCTAGTGGCCAACGTTGGCGGAATCGGGTTTTTCCATGTATTTTAAGAGATTTTCTGTGAAATATATTCTTGATAGTTTATAGAAATCGAAAATTCAAAAAATAAATATTTAGTATCCTGCACATGAGTTTACTCTTTTTTGCTAATAAATGAAATATATATATATATTAAAGAAGCTATTAGGTTTATACTCCCCGCTCGATTCTCGCGCCCGGTCTGGTGGTTTAGAAAGGAAATAAAAGTCTTATTTAATACATTGTGAGAATATAAATTAATATTCATTCATAAAATAAAATTAATAAGAATTTATTTGTCTACAACACGTTTAATATATTTGTTTTTTTTTGTAATTTTCGATTTCTATCATTTATTAATATTATATTTCACAGAAAATCTATTAAAATCTATAGAAAAAACAATTCGCACAACTCAGGTCGTTAGAGGGCGCTAGCATTTTGCCATTAAATGTCAGGAGCTGGAGGTATTGTCATTTTTGAGTATTTGGTATCGCCCCGAATTTTTTTCTCTTTCTCTTTTTTAAAAGAAAGAAAAATATTCCCAGTTACGAATAACCTGAAAAATATTTGAAAATCTCCTACTACCATCACAGTAAGCGGAAGATGTTGCTTGTGTCATAGTGGAGGACTTACCCAGCCGAGGAATTGAACTCACTACGCCTGGGTGAGAACAAACGCGATGCCAAGTCAGCAACTGACCGGTCAATAACGTGACATGAAATGAACATGACGCATGATGGGATACTCAGATATTACAGTTTATAGATTCTTCAAAAAAAAACTTAGATTACAACAAACACTCATCTACACTGATTTAAAGTTAATGAGATTGTCTCTTAATACTTTGCGCTGTGAAGATGATGAATATTCAAAGAGATTCGACAATGAAATTAGTTTTTCGATATCCACAAAACGACGAAGTTATGAGATTTCAAAGGGAACTTGGGTAAAACGACCGTTCAAAATATCCGTGACGTCATGAGACACAATTCAGTTGTAATGGCAATACCGTATTCTGCCGCACCAGTCATTTTTGTATCGTGAAGTCACGGCCGGCTGGCGAGCAAAAATGTCAACATTTTGACTGCTTTCATCTTCGGTACAAATCGGTATTTTCAAAAATTCTGAAGTGAATAACATGAAATTTCGTGTATTTTTTTGTGAGCGTTTGTAAATATGTTATCCCCAATTTAAATATTGGTATCAGGTTGGCGGAAAGAACGGAGCAGGGGAAGTAATTTCAAGGATCATTTCGTTTCTAAATTTTGCCTATTTGTCCGTGACTTTTACAAATGTTGACGATGAAAAAAAGATATAACAATTTCTCCTTCAGAAATGAAAAAAGCATATATAGGCTTTTGTTCATAAAAATATCAACCAAAAACTCGTTCTGGAGATCGCCTAAATCACAATTTATCGCAGCAAATCCCTGGAATAAATATTCTCGAACTTTAGGAACTTCCATAGTTCTTTGGTCTCACCTCCGAACTCCCTCGTTACTTCCTGTAAAGCTTGATAATCCTCTTCGCGGTTCTTTGGGTGCATTCCAATGGCACCACCCCTCCTGCTCCCCTCCACCCAGCGCTTGAAGCGTGACCTCCCATCAGCCGCACTCGCATCGTCTCTGTAGACTCATTATTCATATGACGTCTCGGCTAATATTTGCCTGGATACGATATCGGGTAGCAAATGGCGAATGGCAGCTTTGTTCGGGAGATATCAATCTGAATTTTACACTGCTTGTGAAAGAGAATTGATTTTAGAGATCTTTGTGGGATTATTAAAATAGAACCCTACTATTTATTAAATATTTTATTTTTTAAATCACCCACAGAAGCCTACCTTCTAAGGTTAATGCACATCTTCAACGTCAACAAGTGTCAGCCTTGAGAAAAAGATCTTACTGCTTTTCAATCAGGTAGCAATAAAAATATCGTCATTAATCAAACACTGATGCAAACTGAAAATATTAATTACATAGATAGATAATTTGTTTAAATTCTATAACATTTTACATTATATACAAATCGTTTGTTAGTTTCACAAATAATATCAAGGGAATATTTAGGTAAAGATTGCTTATTACGCCAGCTTGGACCGTGTTATAGCAAGTAGTCTACTGCGGTTTGTGATAATATAAAATACGCTTGTTTGTGTAAATATGTGTGTAGTATATATTACAATATATGGGGGGTAAAAAAGTAAAGGCAGCAATCTTCCACTATCGTGTTTTTTTGAGAAAAAGGCAAAAAACTTTTAAATGTTCAATAGAGTTTTGTCAGAAGCTGAGAAAAGTACATAATGTAGTATTTTGATATCTGGGATTATTGGCATCCTTGAATTGTGTTTAATGCACGCCTATAAAAAGACAAATAATTTTTAATCGGGTTTGATTCATACAACATTGGAGTTTGCTGGGTTTGCTAGAAAAATTTCCAAAAAACCGCCATCACTGTTGTGCTTTGATTGACTTCAAAGGATATCCTTATAACTCAATGGTAATCAAAAAAGTAAACTTTTTAAGATATTGAACCAATTTAAACATAAACTTACAATGTAGGTTAGGCATAAAAATGTATTCTAAATATTATTATTTATGAATTTGTTTCCCAATTTTTAGAAATTATGCTAGATTTTCGGGTATCTTTTGATGACACAGGGGTCAGGTGATAATCCGTCTTCGATATTTCTCGAAGATATTTGTTCGGAACACACTTTTACATAGTTTAAAAGTTTAAAATAAACACAGATAAATGATCTTCAACTACCACTTCCGATTGGTCGAAATGGAGATTGGTGTATTTGCTTTTGACAGAACACGAAGATGTCTTTCTTTGCTTTTAATACGTACTTTCCATGGTGGTTTTTGACGGGAGAAAGCTGAATTAACTAATATTGCTGGAGTTAGTAAAATTTACGCCATATGTAATAGGTATATAATAATTTTTAACAATACAAAATTAAGGCAAAAATAAAACATTGTATTAATTTTACGCGATAGTAAGCACGATATTTTCAGCAGCAGATTACTCATTAAAGTTTTTTTTTTAAATCTAGCATTGAAAATATTTCGTATACGAGGTGTTTTTATTTGGGGGTGTAACCTATTGCATATGAAGGGACTAAGGAAAATGTGAGATCTCTGTCTGAATATAGAACGAGTGGAGGGTACTCGCAGAAAACCCATTGTCGTGCTTCTGGTACTGCATCCGTGGGACAATGATTTGTTTTGGTTGGGCCATTCTCTATAGCATTTCAATAAACAATAAATAAACAATTGACGGACCGAGAGGACTTAGCATTCTTTATATAGTGCTTAAGTGAGATGTCTGTCAAATGCACCTAACATAACGTAGGGTGTATCAGAAAGTACCCCACATACTTTAACTAACGATTCCTCAGTATAATTGGATAAAAAAATTAAATGAAAAATAATTGAAATAAATTGTCGTCGGACAATAAAATGACGTCGATATTTTTTACTCCAAATATGTTCAGGAATCGCTGATTAAATTCTGTTGGGAACACGCTGAAACACCCTGTATTGCGTTATACAAAACACAAATAACATTTGTTTCGTCGAATCTTTTAAGTCTGCAGGGAATGTAAATGGAAAAGGTAAAAAAATAATTCAATACAAATTCATGTAAAGATTCCTAGAATTTTTCGATTTAGATCCCAAAATGTAAAAAAAAAACAAGAAAAAAAGTTTTCTTTCCTCTCTAAATTATAACGCAAAGTTTACAAGTAAAAAAAGGGAATATTGTAATTCTTTTATGTTTTTATTAAAAACGTATCTTAAGGCTTTGTGAAAGTTGTTGAATATTTCCGGAAACGATTATAAAATTTCCAACAATTTCTGGGAATTTATTAAGCCCGTATAATCCGTGTCCTCCGACAGTGTGCACTCTGTCCCAGCCAGCGGAGGATTATGCTAAAGATCCCACATTAAAATGCAGACGTGACGATATTTCCATGATTTGATTTAGGAAATTTGAATATGTCGTTGAGATTAAACACCTACTTTATTGTGGTTTTCTTTACACCTAGCGTCTCGTTTCAATTCCACAATAATAACACCATTAAAGGTATCATTACAAGCAGTAAAAGTGCATAATAAAACTAGCTGTACAGCTTCAATAATAAATAATTCCATAGTTTAGTTCTCCTTTTACAAAATTTGTATTCATAATGTAAAAAAAATCGAAAAAAAATTAGCAATTTTTAAACTTAACATCTCTTTAGTTGACATTAATTATTATTGCTCATCGTTAATGAATGTTTTTAATATTTGAACTTTAGAAAGCAGACGAAAAAAACAAACTGAATTTTTAATCAGAGTTTTTAAACTCTAATTTTCATTGTTCTGAACTCAATTAATCAGTCTACACATACCTGTTTCTTTATTTTTATTCTATTATATTTTTTAAATTTTTATTTATCACACTAAAAATTATTATTTCTCATTTTCAGCAAAACCGATCAAGTAATTATCGAGAAAATCTAGGACAAACAAACAAACAAACTTACATTGATTTTTATATATATGGATGGAATAAATATTTACGACGATTATTCAATGTCAAATACCATTACCAATAATATTGATTTATATGTCAATGAATTATGTAAACACTGAATTTCATTTTCAAGGATGTTTACTGGTAGAATAAATTGTGGGCTCAACACTGTGTCGTATAAACTAAACAATTTGATCTGATTATTCTAACAGTTAATTATTTATTTTACCTATCTGATGCGTGCAGACAGGGGGGAATTGGAAAATAGCCTTTGCTGTGGAATTTAGAATTAAATTTTTAAAGTTTTGGAAACGCATTGATATTAAATCATTTTCACATCAATCTTCTCTGAATATAAACATTATTGTTTGTCTGTGTGTCTTCGATTTTCTCAAAAATTGGTTAACCGGGTTCGCTAAAAATAGCACGGCTTGATCTTATTAGCGCCAGGAAGGTTGGAGGGTGATTTGAATGAAATACAATGCGTGAAACTGTTGCTATAACGTTTTAAAATCAGTATGAAAAAAATTGAACCCGCCATGTTGCATCGAGATTATCCTATAGATATACCACTCTGGTTGGCCACAGATTACATATTCAAAATAGAAGGTTTGTTTGGGAAAAATATTTTGAAAATAAAAATTCAGTTAGGTACCTATTTCGGAACTTTATTATTTAGACAAATTTTGAAAAAATAAATGTTAGGAATGAAATAAAATTTTCCAATTGTTTCCTTGTTTAGATATAGTAATAGTCGTTATTAGGCATTACTTTCGCTATCAAATCAATTATGGCACCCGAGCGACAAGCAAGAATGCACAACTTCATAACTTTATTCTAAAAAAATAAAATATTCCCGAGCAAGGCCGGGTACACATCAGTTATTAACTAATAAACCTATACAAAACCAATAAATATATTATACAGGAATATACTTAGTTTTAGGCTATGCCTCTTTCTGCAATCTAAAATATGTGTTCGGTAGTCGTCATTAAAAGCAGCCTCTGTTTATCGTCGAATTTCAACCCCATTTTCTTCGGTTCCTATAACGTCGTTCCAGCTGCTTTTTAGAGAGCCCAACAGTCATCAACATTCTTCTATCACATCTTCTATCAATCTCCCAATAGAATATGAGTTTGAACTCAACTGATGTTCCATTAGCTTGTTTTTGGTCACCTTGTGTTTGTTGTTCTTCATGATGTGACTGAGATATTGAAATTCTTCACTAATGACTAATTGTTACACAGGTACACCCCTGTGCCAGCTTCATAGTAAAACAAATAATACAGAACACTGCTCTCCCCATCTTCTCGATTAGAGTCTGATACACCCCTGCCGCAGCGTCCGATATATTTACCCGCCCCGTACAATAAATAAACGGAGTGGCTCAAAAACTTGTTCACTTCGCACATCCAGTGGCCGTTGTGTAAATATTTGACTGACACGTCCGTGTGAAGTGGCCCAGAGTGATTTGCTGGCCGCGCTGAGGAGGCGATTGAAATTTCATTAGATGTCATTGGGCAGTCACGATCACGATCCCGTCCGGCGGTCGCTGACGGCTGCGGAGCGGCACCTCGCTCTCCTCGCTCTTGACACGAACGTCGGACACCGGACACTTCTTCCGGCCCTAATCAATGTTTACGTAAATACTGACTGATTAGATTGGAGGATAGCACATCGAAGGTCTTGTGATTTTAAACGATTTATCATGACAGGCTGATGCGTTGATTTAATGTAAAAATTGACGAGTTATTGAGAATTTGTTTACTCGACCGAATACCGGATACTGGTGTAAGGAGGCCCTAACCAAATGTTTACACAAACACCGATTGATTAGATTTAAAAAAATGCGGTGCATTGACGACCTTGAGTTTTAAAGGATTTTTTAAGACACAAATCAAGAAACTTATGCGACGATTATACTTTGAAAAGATTTAATGTAAGTAGATTTTAATGAAAGAACAAATTTTTTATTATACAATGTACTTTACTATTTTCCAATCAAATAGTTTTCGCTCTTACAATGAGATGATTTACCCACTTCATTAGAAAATACTATATGGAAAATTGGATGCGTCTGTCTATTGTAAATATCATAATTTAAAAACAAATAAAGTATTCGAATTCTCGCTCTTGCTGGGTACCTTTTTATAGCCGGACCGTGTTTAAATATAAAATAAACAAGCTTTTCTATTTGCTTGAGTTGAAATAATGTTAATAGGCAAATAAGAATCTCCCCGGGCATTTTCTATATTATTTCGCACTGTGATGACTTTAGTGTCACCGTTTAAGATCATTAAAATATGCATATGCAAATTAAGCAAAGATTCATAAAATACCTTAATGCCGTTTCATTAAGAGGAACGGCTGCGCGGCCAGTTTCATAAAAAAATAATTTAGGATTTAAGGCCAAAATACTCACCTAAACCTAATGATTTTTTTTCTTCATAAAAAAGTATATTAAATATATAGTACGGATTAGAAGTAATTTATTTAGTTTTGTTATCCATTACGAAATATAGGCCATTAGAGGAATTGATTTTCCGCGATTTTAGAGGCACTTTTATCAATTATTTGGGGACTAACGGTTATCTAAAAAAAAAGTTTAACCTTTTTTCCTTTGAAAACATAATAAAATATATAATAAAAAATGTTAAAATAAGCATTATGGTGAACTTTGAATTAAATTAAAAACGACCAATTTACCTTGGGACACAAATTTTCCGTACAAATTTAAAATATCGACCGGAAAAGAGGTTTTTTTTTAATGTTTTGTTTTCATATTTTTATTTACATATTCATATTTATATAGCAAATATGATAATTTTTCTTTAAAAATACAATAAACCCGCAAATAATTGTCTTTAAAATAATGAAAAAAAATATATTCATGGCCCGTATACCTAATTATTAAAAAAAAAACAATAAATAAAATACTTCTCATCCGTACTAGATATTTACTAAACCTTTAATTTAAAAAATATATACGAGTATATCATTCAGTTTGTATGGGTATTTTGGCCTCAAATCCAAAATTAAGTTATGTATGAAACAGGCCGCAGAGCCGTTCCTCTTATATCAACAAATGATGTAACTCAACTGAAACCCTATCTAACAACGACATTCTTTGTTACATTTTCGTAGAAAGCAAACATCGAAACATAGTTTACAAATTTAATCTGTTTCAATTATCTGATCGCAGATAACAAAAGACAAATTATAATTAAAAGTAGCAACTCTGTACAGCAAATTATTTAAGAACTGAATTTATGAAGCTTACAAATTATGCTGCAGCACATGCACTTCTCTGTTCGGGCCTTTAGAAAACACAGATAAAACTAATTGCAAAATGCATCTGTTGGCTCTCGGCCCAGACGCCCGATTCATAAATTTGATTTCTACGAATAGACATGGAGAGTAATTCCTGTAATAAATAAAACAGGCACTTTAAGTATAAACCTACGTCGAACATCGTATCGTGTAGTGCAAGCAGTTGCACAATACAGACAATGGATGTTGTTGAATAGGCGGTTTCCTAATACGGTTTAAAATTTCGTGCTAAAATACCTCATATAAATATAACCACATTACGAAATTTGAAACAAGTGGAACACAGTAACAAGGGTTTAAAAAAAT
Source organism: Halesus radiatus (assembly GCA_022606495.2). Classification (NCBI taxonomy): domain Eukaryota; kingdom Metazoa; phylum Arthropoda; class Insecta; order Trichoptera; family Limnephilidae; genus Halesus; species Halesus radiatus. The sequence goes on from JAHDVE020009472.1 coordinate 27,701, forward strand.
TATATATAAATGGAATTCCACCATGAATTGATAGTTTCAAAAAATGGTACTTTCTTTTATTGGGTCAAATACGTACATCGAATGGATATAGAAAGGAGTGTCCGGAAAATGGAAGAGAACGGCACTGACGAAAATACATGGCATGTTCAAATGAATCCGATAATTTCCTTGGGTCAAGTCAGGAATCGGTATAACGAAAAAAAAATGTTTAAAACATTTTATGAATGGTGCATGCACTGCACATCTAGACAAAATTGCTTGGAATTCCATATTTTCTGCATCCCCCTTGAGAAAAGATGTATTGCTTTGTTAGATGCAATATATAAAAAAAAACAGTTTTGTGGCTGGAGTAAGCATTTTTACGCAATTTAAATAACAATGGTCATCATTAGTTCACCAGACCATAAATATTTGAAATTTGTCAGCTATAACACTCGTTTGCCGCCATTATGTTGGTCACGATATGTCATAATATGGACACTGAAAACCTTTTAAAAAAATCGATTTTTTTTACAGCAACTCCACACAGGAGAAATAATCTTTGGGGATACTGTGTGGTGGAACTTTTAGAGGATAGGAAGAATTGAACCTGGGTCTTGCAGAGATTCATGTTGTAGAAGGGAGGAAACACAGAGGCCGGCAAATCATTCCATTCAACGAGTGGTAGAAGCGACCCGTTTTCATATTACAAATGTCAACCGTGTACAAATGTTGGGCGTGCGTCTGGCGTGTTAGCGACAATGCACCGGTACCGAAGAGATCAACGACACAATCTCCTCAGAGCATCTTTCATTGAAATACCTGTACAAGACCAACATTCCCACTTGACGTCTTTGCTCCAAACTGTAATCCGTTTGTTAAGATAGGCGAATCTATCAAACAGACGGCCAGTTTCTGCACAGTTAGAAGATTTGAACACATTGTGACTGACTATTGACCGGTAGAATATTGACTTGTTTTATATGGACTGGTTGTATACGATGTCTTGTCGTATGATATGATCTGTATTACACTGGTAGTATATTAATTTGTAGTTATATTCCAAATAAATCAACTCCCACGCCGTCTATATGGATCTAATAAATAATAATGACGTTTTATTTATCCGGAGAGCAGAAGCAGTAGTCGGTAGATAGTAGTGGGCAGTGAATGTGACACGCTTTTCTTCCTCCTTCGCAGGCCGGTGATTCGGAAGGTAAACATTTACCGACAGGTCACGCCTCGGTGCACCGGACAGGTTGACGCTAACGAGCGCTACATGGAGAAGAACGTAGTCTCACGAATTTGCCTTAAAATGTTCCGATTCTAAATATATCCGAAGACCATGCGAAATGTCAATTCCTCGATTATTTTCATGGATTTACCGACAAACAAACTATTATAATATATCTAGCAAAGTTGTCCTTATTAGTTCACCTAGTCCAGCATATTCTGGCGTTCTAAATATTGTTTAATTCTCTCTATTGTTTAATATAAAATTTTATATTAAATATAATATAAAATCCACATTCAACGCGTTAAACTCACCTGATTAATCAGGTTAGTATGATGTTTCTGAATCCGAGTATTAAAAATAACCTAATATTTTTTTTTAAATAAATATTATAATTACTTCTTAAAAAGATGAAAATAATGTATGAATATGTTTGAAAATATTGTGATGTTACGAACAAATACAATTCCTGCTCATCTCGCACGTAATAGCTATTTTTTTCATTATTGAATTCTTTAATGTTTTTTACACGTGACATCTGTTTCGTCTTCCAAAGGCATTATTAAACTGAAAAAATGTCTTCTGAAAGCGAAACAGGTGACTAAACGTGATACGTATATGAATTTAAAAATAATAATCATTATGAAAGCCAGCAGTTAAATTTCGTTTCCCCAAAAAAACACCAAAAAACAACCAAATAAACTAATTAACCATCATGATAGACCGCCAAATAACTATGTCTTGGCTCACGCTCCTTGCTTGTTTCCTACGTCGGCTCATATATGCTATTCTGTTATTCTGACTCATGAATTTGATTTTTACTTGGTCGTGCCGTGTCTTCCTCGACTTCTACTACTAAAATCAGTACAACAATAAAAAATAATGTTTTTTCCTCATTAAATTGTCAATTTGCAGAGCTTTCATTCGTGAAATTTAGAATTACCGATATTCTTGAGGCTGGCGGGCTCCCCGCGGTGCGGCGCCCTCAACTGCGCTGGTCATTAGCATGTCATCAGCCGCACAAAGGAGCCCGAGCCGGGGGACGGGGTGAGATGGCGATACGACATGCCCCCATTATACCAACCTACGTACTCTCACTACTCGAGCTACATACGTGCGCGGTGGGGGGTGTATTGCGGGCTGCCGCAATTATTTTATGCGCATATCTCTGAAATTATATTTGAACTTTTTAGCTGGGATAAAATTATTAGCATTAAAGGGTAATGTCACTCAAACGATCGAAAAAATAACGTAATTTCAATACTTTTTATTATAATATAGCGACTAGAATACCAAATCTGATCAAATGCCTGTATTTTAAATACTTCCGGAATATCTGTTCGATAAAATAAAAAATTACAAATTGGAGACGCAAGATTTCACCAATAGAATCCTCCTCTGATGAAAGGGGGTCCACGGCTGAAAAGATTTCCTCTACAATTCTTCACTTGCCCCAAAAAACCAAAAAGTTTTCAGTTATCTCGGGAAGTACTCGTATTTAAGAAAAAAAAAAAAAATTTCTACAAAATTTTGTGAAAAATAACTCGTAACGCAAAAAGTTTACAACGAAACATAACACCCGTACATACTTCTCGAGGTAATTTAATTTAAAAGCTACAGTTAAATTTTCAAGTTAATTGATTATAATTTATGTGTTTCACAAGGCTTTTTCGATTAAAAAAAATGTATTTACCTCTAATTTTCAATGCCCGCACCATTTAATAAAAATGGCTTTCTAAGTTGACATTTACCCCCCATTTCTGTCTTCCTAGCTGATTTTAAGGATATCCTAGCCTCCTTCGCAGCGTCATGTCAGTCAGAGACAGGTCCTAAATCTGGATGCGGCGTTCGCCAGCCTCGGCGCAGATATTGTAATCTCGTTCACACGATAATCACTTTAATCCATCTCCCTTTATAAAACTTATTGTAACGTATTTCTAATGCCCTAAAGCAGCTTTCAAGTTTAAAAAATTAACATAAATCGTTTCTTCGAAAACCTGGAGTGACATTACCCCTTAAGTAATGTTATGAGTAACTAGGTGGTATAGGTGGAAGAGTTTTCAGATGGAAGGGACTCGAATCCGGGGGTAAAAAACTAAACACCTATTAAAAATCAATAACTTCGTGATTATATATCGAAAAAATTATATCTGTATAAACCACGCTATACAAGATTAAAGTCGAACAGTTGGGTTAAAACTTCAAAATCTTTTTTTCGTCACATAGTACGAGAATTCTGTCAACTCATCGATTCATTAAACTTATTCTTCTTCTTCTGGAGTTCTCAGGAGGTTTTCTATCATGGGGGTAATCTTCACCCTACCTGCATCTGGATCTGCATTTGTAATAGTCACGTAGATTTCGATGTCATGAGATGTCTTCCTCTGCTGCGTTTTTAATATCTTTTTACTGGAATACCAATTTAATACATTGATTTATTTTTTAAATGTCTAATAATGATACGTAAAGATTATGGTTTGGATATTGTGGGTGGCACACAGAGCAGACTACTAGGAAACATGTAATTATATGTACATCCAAATCCATGAGTACAGGGTAATTGAATTAAATATCCTATCTTCATAAGACGCGTAATCACGTTTTGGCGTCATAATGAATAAATTAATAAGAATAACCTTTTATAATTTCTTCAAAAGATTGGAATTCACTTTGTGGGAACATTATTAATAAATGAATTAAAAATTACTTTGTAATCACCACTTTATTAATATTTACATATCAACATGTTTCGAAAGCGAAGCTTTGCTCATCAGGACATAAAGAATAATAGTATTATGTATGTTCTGACGAGGAAAGCTTCTAATATTTACATATCAACATGTTTCGAAAGCGAAGCTTTGCTCATCAGGACATAAAGAATAATAGTATTATGTATGTTCTGATGAGGAAAGCTTCTAATATAAATACATGTCAACATGTTTCGAAAGCGAAGCTTTCCTCATCAGGACATAAAGAATAATAGTATTATGTATGTTCTGATGAGGAAAGCTTCTAATATTTACATATCAACATGTTTCGAAAGCGAAGCTTTCCTCATCAGGACATAAAGAATAGTAGTATTATGTATGTTCTGACGAGGAAAGCTTCTAATATTTACATATCAATATGTTTCGAAAGCGAAGCTTTGCTCATCAGGACAAAAAGAATAGTAGTATTCTGTATGTCCTGATGAGGAAAGCCTCTAATATTTACATATCAACATGTTTCGAAAGCGAAGCTTTCCTCATCAGGACATAAAGAATAGTAGTATTCTGTATGTCCTGATGAGGAAAGCTTCTAATATATACATATAAACATGTATCGAAAGCGAAGCTTTCCTCATCAGGACATAAAGAATAATAGTATTATGTATGTTCTGACGAGGAAAGCTTCTAATATTTACATATCAACATGTTTCGAAAGCGAAGCTTTCCTCATCAGGACATAAAGAATAATAGTATTATGTATGTTCTGACGAGGAAAGCTTCTAATATTTACATATCAACATGTTTCGAAAGCGAAGCTTTGCATATGGAATTTTGGGATGGGGCTCAGCTGCATCAAATTACATGAAACCATTAAATACAACCCAGAAATGCATCATAAAGACCATTTTAAAGTTTCCAAGTATCCAAAAAATATTCTAGTTAATCATCTTAAAAATGAGAAAATGGCTATCACTCTTCGTGATCATAATACCAGAATAAAGCAACTAGATAAGATAAATATACCTAAATGCAATACTACTTTTGGACAAAGAAGCTCCAAATTTTTAGCTGTAAAATTATACAACAAACTCCCACTTAATATTAAAAAAAGTAATTCAATCAATAATTGCATTAAGTCCAGCAAAACGTAGCTTAAGGAATTACCAGAACATGAACTGACTACTATTCTAAAAAAAAACGTCATAGAAATTACTGGAAAGACCCTACCCTAACCTTGAAGTTGAAATATAGAAGTCGCTGAAACCCCTTTGTGCAAAACCTGGTCCGCCTCAGCACAGGATCTCTTAGTGAGGAGGACTATTAAAAAATTCTACAGTATATATGTATTTCTAATCTTTATACCTTACCTTATAATATCAAAGTTATATATAAACTAATAAAAAAAAAATAATAAAAAAAATCTTTCAATGCAAGTATTATATGCACTGAAATGGGATTGAGGGAGAATCGTTTTTAAATTGCCATTTACTGTTTTATTATCTTTATATTTACCTTCAAACAGCATTTTTTTTAATTTGACGAGGATCACTGCTGGTGTACATTATTTTAAATGTATGTAACATAGTTTCCTGCAAAATTCGTTAACTTTAATGGTTGAATTTCAGGGCTAACACTGTGACATAGGACATGTTTTTAAAGGAAAAATATTGCAGATTTTACTAGGATTACGATATATCAACTTCAATTGCTTGGAGTGGAATAAGCTCGGTACTTGGGATTTCTAGAAAGGGAGATAAGAATGTACGGAGCTTTATATATGGGCACATTAGTTGCGAAGTGACAGAGAGGTTCTTACAAACACTCTACTGAATAAATATGTCTATATAAAGGTTAATCGGATCCAGAACTGTTAGGGCCTGAAGTGTTTTCACATCCCTGTCTTAAGCCTTTGTCTTCTACCTTAACCCTCAAAGCTGATTAACTGGCTTTTTACAAATTTAGTTGACCCAAATATAAAGCTTTTATTGTTTACTTATTGGTTTAATTGCGAGTCATATCCACCTATAAATTCGATCAAAATTTCGATTTGGTTTTTAGCATTCCCATGTAAATTATTATTATTATTTCTCTGTAATATTGGTTGTTGTATTTTAAACTAGAAGTTGGGTTAGATACTCTTTAATATATTTATTCACAATATAGATAATTAAAAAAAAGGAGATGCTAATATTTTACGTTAAAAAAATCTCGGATGTACGTTTTATTGTAGTAAAAATATTGATACGAACTTATAAAACTTCAATCGACTTAATCCAAACAATGATCGCTTATTGACATTTTTATTTTCTAGTAGGTTTTTTCACCAATAAAAAAATATATACGATCTCTCCACCCAAGATGTATTTATAACATAGATTGCCGTGAAACATTAAACATGCAAAAAATATAAAGATTTCGACTTTGACCCTTATTTCGGCACAGGGCTGGTTGGTTGAAACACAAGTGTCCAAATACACTTGCCGATAATAATATCTGCCTAATTCCGAACTTTGAAGCCGGTCTTTTGTTCGACTCACCCCTCCCCACGTGCCAGCGGATCCTGTGTCAATATCCCACGTGATCAGCCGTCCGTAACAATGGGGTATTGTGTTCCTGATCAAACGTTGTGTTGTGTTTGGCCCTTTACCGGCGATATTCATTCCGAGTCATTTTCTGCGACCCTGGCTGAAATTGAACGAATTAAGACGGTTATAGCCAAAGTGTCCGCTTAAAATACAAAGGTTTTGTCGGGGATCGAATTTGGTCTAGTTTTCTAAAGAATCTTAAATAAGGGTTGATAAAATTTACTTTCAGCTATTTGCATCTTTACTCGCTATAAAAATAACGACAGAACCGTTTTCTTTCCATTTTCCGCCATACGGTTGATGTTCATTTTGAAGGTGGTTGAAAAAATGACTGAAATTGTTTAAGACATACTCAAGATACCCTCAAGATATTTCGTTTTCAACAAATCGTGATATTTTTTAAATAAAAGTTACTCGCTTTTATTCATAAATATTATTATTTAATAAGTCATCATGGAAAGCTATTTTTATTCATCGTATCTGCGAGAATATTTGAGATTTAATGTACTATACAATTCAGTGGCGTGCCGCACATAAAGGCTGAAAAGATGTGCTCATTTTCCATATTTTCGAAAAAAAGTAATTTTTCCATAAATTTATTATATCATGATCGTTATACCGTAAGAAATTATTTCTGCTTGGTAAATTTCTAATTGTTAGTTGCAATTTTCCTTGGGCGTCTTATCCTTTATACGTTATTGCATGATGAATAGTAATAAACAACACATGAAAAGATGAAAAGAAGCTTGCCCATAAGGAGAGATGCACGCCACTGGTTTAATTATCTGAATAAACCAACGAAAATTATAACTATACTTTTTTTGGTAACATTATTACCGCATAATAAATAGTCTCAACTGCCAGGAATCAGTAGGTCTATGGCATCGCCAATTTGGAAAATGTTGTGAGGCTGAAGGATGCGGGAGAAGGAGATGAGGAGAAGAGGAGGGTTGGAAATTACTTACCGATTTAGATCTGGTAAGAGCTATTTCAATCACTTTTTTTGATTTTGCAAGGTGGCCTCTCACCACGGCGATTCTAACTGTACCAACGACTCTTTTATAATATTAGATATGGTATTATTGTAATAAATTGATATTAAATTTACACGAAGGCGTCACCTCTACTCGTCTCCATTTCTAAAGCATGCTGATAAAGATAGTCGAAGCTATGGGCGTCTTCCAAGTCAGGCTTCAGGAGGTCCCAGTTAGAGTTTGGAGGGTGTTCCGCTGGCCGAAATGACGCCGTTCGTATGCGCGGTCGGACCTCTTAATGGTCGCACCCCGGGACCATTTAGTATCACGTGACAGGAGGCGCCTAACAAGGGAGAGGGAGGGAGCGACGCGTACAAATGTTTTTTGGTTTCTTGCATGAACTTGGAGGCATTCTGGAATCGCGAGGGAATGCTTTGCTAAAACACCGCTCTTCGGAGTTATTGCGCTTTAATATAACCATACTGAAAATGTTTATTTTCATTTCTTTGTATTTTTATATATGTATAGGAATTTCAATTGACAGAAGTCAGTGACACAATGGCATCCATATTTAAGGAACGTTGTAATGCTAGGGAGAGGAAGTAGAAAAGGAATATCTATGAGTACTTGCCTATTATCTGAAATAGAAAATATATTAACGCCAAATACAGACTAACACCAAAACCACTCAACTGCACTTAAACTTCACCCAAAATTTTTATTTTAGTTTTTTCATCAATTTAGTATAATGTAATTTAATATTTTGTAAATGAAATCCTCAGAATGGGAAACCCCAGTGAGCATATCATTATTTATTATTTTGTTATAAAAAATAAGATAATAAAACATTATTATTATAATTATATTTGGTCATAAAATATTGCTAAGAACATTTTTAAAGCCGTTTTTATTTTAAATAGTGGTATTAAAAAACACATTCAACGATATGCTTAAAACTATGCTTAGAACTAGCTTTCAAAAAACAATAATCAATAATATGCTTAAAACTATTCTTAGAACTAGTATTTTAAAAAAATTCTAAATATGCTTAAAACTATTCTTGGAACTAGTATTAAAAAATAATTACAAAATATGCTTAAAACTAAAATGCTTAGAAAAAGCATTAAAAAATTTCAATATCAAAATATACTAATTAAAGTTCCCGAAAATCAAGCAAAACTAAAAACAATACACAAACTAGACATATAACACTTATAAGATTGTACCGTAATACTATACGGTAAATATCCTACGCTACATTGTACATTACATATATTTTGTTTGTTGATTATAATTACTAAATCAAAACTTGTCGCTATGCACTCTCTTTTTTCCATTATGTAAACCACTAACTCTATAACATTATCATGCAAACCATTTCAAGCATCATTTTAAAACACTTTCAGGAAAACATTACTATGAAAAAGCAATATGTACACTTTGCTTCTCTACACAAGCATGCTTAAAAGAAGTGTTGTATTGTAAATTGAGTTAAAATGTATTAAATAAAAAAAATCCTTTCTTAAAGTAGTGTACGGGCATTGATCTTTCATTAAGATGTGAAATATAATTTATTTAAAAGTACGTAGGAATATTGGAACCAATGGCATGCAGTCCATAAAGCCTGAAAAGCTGTGCCTACCCTAAGAAAAACGTACCTTAAATATATTTATATATGTATTTTTTTTAATGTGACAAATGTCTAATCAAAATGAAGTTTTTCCATAAATTTGGAAAGAAAGCATTTATTCAGTTGACCATAAAATAATCAGACTTTTAAAATATTCAATGTACAATTCATACAAAAATTTAAAAAACTACACACAGACTAACTTTGGTCATAGAGAAATACACGCCACTGATCGGAACTCATCAATAAATAAATATTTCATGAATTGTATTATGCATGTAAATTTTTTTCACTTTCTCAGATTTTTTGTTAAAATCCAGTATTTAAATTTCACGTTTAAAAAAAAAATCATTACAAAACATTCTCAAGTATCCGCGGAGAAAAAATGCTTAAATCTGTCGATTTTCTTTGGGTCCTTACTTTTCACATGGCAGAGTGGAGTAAAATCTAAAAATCCCTTGTGCTATCGAGTGGCGGGAAGCCTTCGAGTGGCCACGAGATCCTCCCCCACCATCCACCACCCCCTACCACCCACCTCACCCACCGCACCCACCTCACCCACCGGCAACTTCTACAACCCTCGGAGAAAGCAGCTCTCAAGGGCGCGAGAGAAATTCTGAGAGCAATATGTATGAAACAGATCCATAGCTATGTATGTCTAACCCTTCGACGGTGGGTAAATTAGTTTGGGGTTAAATTAATATTGAAACCAAATAGCTCGCACTGATGGAATTTGAAGTACGGTCTCGAAGATGAATAATTGTGGTTGAAATGTCATTAGATTTTAGAGCAGATTTCAATTGACGAAATTATTGAAAACCGTGAATATTGTGACGCCATCAAAATGGGTCTACTATATGCCTTTATATTGTTGTAGATCCTAAAATATGTAAAGTTACAATAATAATAAATGGTCAATTTTTCTTAGCGCTGTTTAGTGGCTAAAATCACCTTAAGGGCGGTCTACGTTTTTTATTTTTTTATTGTTTAATATTAATTACATAAAATGGGAACTTGTACCCGCTAAGCCACTGCAAGTAGCTTGTCAGCAGGAGTTTAATTCAACAATATTATATAATCCAACAATAAATAACGATCATTATACAAGTGTAGCGCAATAATACAAAAATATAGGTGCATGCATGTTGTGATCAATTTACATAAGTAATTGAAAAAATATTTAAAAAAATATGAAAACAGCATAACAGTTTTGTTATATAGATACTAGACTTCGATTACATAATGTAGATTTAATAATATCATAAAAATACTAAAATATCAGCAAGTATTAAACAAATTGAGAAATAAAAAAAATTAAAAAAACAGTAGTACAGTTTTGTTACAGTAATGATAGACTTAGTATAATAGTAGCACCTAAAGTTTGTTTTGTTAAAGTTTTTAGGCCCTTTTAAATAGATATGTTTTAAGAATTTTCTTAAATGTTTCGAAATTGCATTCTATCATTTTTTTAGTTATGTCATTTAGCTTCTATCTATCGGTTTTTGGCGTTCATTAGAACTGATTTATTGCATTACTGGTGAAAAGGGGTATCCGTTAATGGTGCAAAACCGCCGATTTTTTTTTCCGAACTTCAAATCGGTTTTAGTGACATCCTGCCTTTATCAAGGTAGATTTAAACTGATAAAGTGATGCACACAAAGTTAAAATGTTTCATTTAATAATTTTTCAAATTCAAATTAAAATAATTCAAATTTTCATATTTAAAAAAAAAAAAATGTGTAGAACTTATATTATGGCGTTTGAGGAATGTGTACAATAATGAGACTTACTCTGACCGGTCAGTAGCTGAGTTGGCATCGCCTTTGGGTCTCACCCAGGCGTCGTGAGTTTAATTCCTCGGCTGGGTAAGTCTTCCATTACGACACAAGCAACATCTTCCGCTTACTGTGATGGTAGTAGGAGATTTTCAAATATTGTCAGGTTATTCGTAACCAGGGAATATTTGTCTTTCTTTTAAAAAAATTAAAATTAAATTAAACTCTAATTTAGAAGGTGTTTTATTATAGGCGTGGATATATTACATTTGATAAATCATATAATTGTATTGGATAAACTATATGCGAGTAAGCAAACAAGCTGAAGAGATGTGACCCGTATAAGTCGAGACTCACGAATGCCACTGTTTTTAGTGGACGCGTTCGAGGCGGTTTTCCGTTAGTTGCGCTAGTTTATTGTAAGTTTTTGGGTGATTCTGCGGATAGATCTTTAAATATTAAACATTTAAAAAAAAATTACGAACAATTTTCACCAAAGGTTTTTTTGATAACAGGATTAAAGAAAATCTGTTACCTTGCATTTTAAAACCGCACCCCTGTGGGTTACTCGCAACAGTGGCGCGAGTAGAAAGGGTGGCAAATGTCAGGTGGTATGACTGGAAGGCGGCTTCCTCGCAATACCCCGCAAGTGCGGGGCGCCGCACGGCGCAGGAAGGGGCTCTCCAGTCCCCAGGCCTACCAGGCCGCGAAGAGCCCGCGCGGTTGCGGCGCGGGGTGCTCCAGAACACGCCACGAGGACACTCGAACGGTTAATAGTTGTCACGTTTGATTCTGTTGCCAAAGTGGGCAGAAATTTTGGTTGAAATATTGTTGAGAATGGAAAGCCTAGTAAAAGATAACTGATATTTATATATATATATATATATATATATATATATTTATATATATATATTTGATCAATATTTTTGAAAATAACTCGTTTTAAATGTGATTATTATTGATAGGACGGAAATTAGATCTATTTTTGTGCCCCGAGAAAAGATCAAAAGGTGTCTCGATGAAAATTATAACAAAACACTCCAAGGATCGGGCTTTCTCAGCATCGCCCTTTTAAATTATAAATGACACCACCAAAAACTGGTTCATTAACGTGGAACCGTTTTGTGCAAAACCTGTACGTCAGAACTTTTCATTCTCATTTTTAACATATTCCTGAAATTGTTTGTGCAATAGAACCGGTAATTTATGTCACCAAGGTTTTGTTTTGGGAAAAACATTTACCTCATTTACAAAAGATAAATTTTCACTTGTCAGTTTGTATGTCAATTTGGTTTGTTTATTATTGAATTCGACTCATTTCAAAAGAATCGTTAGTAAATATTTTTGCAAGGACTTGCTTTGAAGTAAAGTATAATTTGAGGTGATCTACATCCCGGTTGGTTGATTGATTGGGCGGAATGAGATCGAATCACACAGGGCATCCCTTTTCAAAATACATTGCAATTTAATTTTAACCATTTTAAAATCATGACTAGGCTGAAAGCTCTTTCTTTCTTAAAAAAATGCTGCATCATTTTCCAACCCCTGTACATTATTTCCCACAATCAGAGCAGGATATTTAAAACAGATAAACAATGGACAGGGCAGGGTATTAAACCTCTTCCTTCGCCAGACAGCCGCATAGGCTCCCTCCCTGCGAGGCTTTTCCACCCTTGTCAGCCCTTTTCAAGTATTCCTAGACACCCCTCCGCCCTGGAACTGCCTCCGTCTCTACACATACACTTACACACTCTCCTTTTTATAAGCAAAAATATGAATAAAATATTTTATGTTCAATAGAAGAAATTACTTTGTGGTTTTGACAACATATTAAATAAAACAGACACTTTTTTTAAACCTATTTTACCTATTTTTATTATTATGTACTTATTACTATTTACCTATTAATATTTACTTAATATTTAATGTGTATTATTATATGCTTATTAATATTTACTTATTATTATTATTTAATTATTATATTCTAAAATCTAATATTTATTATTTATCTACTATTATTTACTATTTTTTATTCATGTATTATTATTTACTTATTACTATTTACTGATTATTATTAAATTGTAAAGCCGCTCATCTTAACACAGAATTATCCTAGTGATACGAGTGGCTAATGTTTTTGTTGTCATAATTAAATTTAATGAAAACAAATAAATAAATAAACCCCTAATTTATTGCATTTTTATGCCAACTGGTTTCCTTAGATCAAACTTCGTCGGGGGAAATATAATAACTAAAGAAAATAATACAGAGATGTCGTTTATGTAGGTACAGAAAAACAGAGAGAGAGGATAATACAAAAAAAGTAGAATAAAATATTAGAGCGAAGCAACAATTGAAAAGTATTAAGTACAAGAGGGAGACCACAATAACATATACTATAACAACTAAATAGTAAACAGTTTAATGGGGAAATAATGAAGTCATTAAGACAATCCAATAATAAAAGATAGAGCCATTATTAGTAAAAAAATTGACTACACGTAATGATAATTAAATTATTGTTATCATATACCATATGGTATATGTTTGCTGTCTCCCTCTTATACATAATTGTATAAGAGGGAGACAGTAAGCGATGAAAGTAGATGAGCAATTAATTAAAAAAGTAAAAATATTTGCACAATATAAATTATTAAGGCGATTCAATGGGAAGTAATGCAAAATCGTGTGTTTTCGGTTTGAGAATTTGTTGGCCTAGAAATATCATAAATAATTGAATTAAATACTGCAAGTAGATCACACCTTGCCCTTTCATTTTGTCGTTTTTTGTTTTTTGGTATGTCTTTTTATAAGCTTAGAAAAAAATAAAGTGTGAGACATTAAAAAAATGTTTAAAGCACAAAATCTCCTACTTATGAACTCTTTTTCCCATATTTTTGCATTGTTCATTGTGATAAATTAAGTTTTTTGGAATATGACCGTAAAACATTTTAATAATTATGTCTGAGCTTTACAGAATAGAATAAAACACGCATTTTGGTGATGTTTTTTTTGCCGAAATCGAAACACGCGGCCGATGTAGAGCGGGATTTTGAACCTTGTCGCCACCTACATAAGGAGCGCGTGATTTCGTTTAACCTTAAGAAAAGAAATTATAGTAAATTTATGTTAGAATTTTCTGTTTTAAACAAAATTAAGGAAAAAACAAGGCGTAAAATATTAAAAAAATACATATTGTAATTATTATTATTATTTATAATAATATTATTCTACATGTAGGGGTATTAATGCGACAATAAATTTTAGAGATGCCTATTTAAATAAAATATTTAATTAAATATATAGTTGATCTTGATATCGCAGATAAAAAAAAGAGTTGATTTCATGATTCGAGAAATCACTATTTATGGATTTTTGTTACTTCAGATTTCATAGCAAAAGTTTATAATAATTTAGATTAGGAATAAAATTACTTCTTCCTCACTCACCCCGTTGATGAGATCTTTCGCCAATTATTGCGCTAATAATTTTAGGCGTTTTCTTTTCTTCGCGCGGTTATTTTTTTTTTATATGAATACCCCACAAGAGTCCCAACTGCTCCCGACCGTCTGGAGCCAGTAAGACTATGGCATCCCCAATTGGGGAATGTTGTGAAGCTGAAGGTACTGGGGATGGAAGGAGAAGGGGAAGAGGAAGGTGGGGAAATACCTGTCTATTCAGATCTGGTCACCAAACACGACTAAAAGCCATTTCAAGAAACGTTTCAATTCTGAATGGTGGTCTTTCACCAGGGCGATACTGAGAGTATCTTCCACTCTTAAAATGGTTAAATGCCATTGAAAGCTTGGGACATGGAGGTTCCAGACGTTTCTGAAACTTGGTCATCGCATCGACGATCTTTCTTTGCTTCTTTCTTCCTTCCATTTTTACTTCACACACAAAATGTCTCCAGTTTTCGATTGATCTAGTGAATATTTTCACATATTTTTTATAATTCTGGATATATTTCATGTATTTTTTTATAACAAATTTCTTGTTCATGCGTTGCTGGAATTTTAATGAGACCTGTGTATAATTGTACTTTTAAAACTGTTCTATTTTTTGTTCAATAACCTGTTTTATAATTTTAAACAAACGTACCTGCTTAATACAGTCCAAATCTCCATGAATATTCCTCACCACTCCGTCCTTAAAAAACTTTCATTAATGGTTTTTTTTTCCTCTTTGTTTCAGGTAATATCACCCCCCCGGTTCACCAAAGACCCCGTGAATAGGAGGCTGGAAGCTCCATTCAGCGCAGGAGCCGCGGGCAAGAAGACAGTAGACACGGAAACCAAACGAAAGTCGACACATCTGCCTACGAAAGAAAGCTCTATGTGTAAAAATGCGCTGAAAAAAACCCTCACAAAAGATAATATTTTTGTGAAGACTGGAAATCTTTTGTTTTTTTTTGTTTTTTCGAAGATTTTGTGATTGTCAGTTTTTTTTTTTTTAATATTGCATGCTTTATCAAAGTCAGAAACCTGCAAAAATTTAAATCGTTAATACTCGTACGTAATGAATTTTATCACTTAATGATTTTGAAAGAATAGTTATTGGTATAGGTAGTGCAACCAAAACTGACGCGAATACACCTGTATGACGTACTTGTACAGATGTATCATATTTTTCATTTATTATTCGACTTCAGATATGAAAATTCTGGTGTAAATAATAAATTACTATATAAATATAAGGATACCCTTTAAAATTTTCTATAATTTACATTCGATCAGAGTGTATACGTGTAAGGAGCGTCAGCACGACAAAGAGTGCCTTATCAGTGACGCCTGGCAAAGAGATCACGGTAGGAAGTGAATACATATGCACCAATACACTCAAATCTAATTTTGTTGCTTGGGTCAAGTCTAAATGCACGACTTATATAAAGAAAACATTTTTTTCTCTTGATTAATTATCAGTATTTATAAGGTGTTCCTTTAATTTTTTTGACACTGTTTGATATCCAACACTAACTGAAATATCTCCATTTATGATATTTTTTCGTAATATGAAACAAAAACACTATTTTACATAAATAATACACATCCAATATCCGCTAAAAATTCTTCAGAAATATCTCTTTTCCTTAAGAAAGTGCCTTTCTGAGAGAGAATTCCCTGCCATTTGTAATTCAATAACAACGTCAATAGAATACAAAACGTAAACCACGGAACGGCAACATCAAATAACCATTGCCTTATATTGCCTATGATAAATGCAATAACTCTTTGTTCCGGCGGAAGGTAAAAGCTCAGTTTGTAGTTTTGTGGATTTCAAGAATGTTACATTGTTTGGCTTACATACGAGTATGAGTATAAAATCACTTGTAATGTAGTTTCAAACATTTTGAAGGGAAAGGCGCTTTTATTACGATATCTAATAACTTCTATATGAGATTCAATATACATTTTATGCCTAAATATTATTGAAATTGGTCGCTCTGATATATATTTTTTAGTTTTTTAGACATTTATTATGAATACTTTTTTTTATTTCATACTAGTTGTCAAATTTTCTGAATAATGTTCTTGGCAATTCTAAGTTCTAAATAATGCAACATTAATGAATTTAATCAATTAATAAATTAATGGAAAGGTAAAATAAACAGCTAACAATAATGAAAACTAAAAATACTTGCAGAACTTAATAATAACATTATTAAATTTGTTTTACATTAAAATTATAAGAAAAAAAATTATAATAAGTACTTTGTTTAACTATAAATTTCAACTTTTTACTGAATCGAAGTTTCCCTCATCGAGGTACACAGTTTTCTAAAAAAATAATGACAAGTATAGAAAAATAATAATTACAATAAATAAACAAAAATTAACGATAAGTGATGGTGGCTTTGCTTCCGAAACATGCTGATATTTATATATTAAACGGCGCTGTACACAAAGTATTTATTATTAATTTTATTAATAATGACACCACAAAATAATAACATATTTATTGAGGAACTTTAATAAATATATTTTTAAAAAAGTCGTGAATGCTGCGCTTATTTAGAAAGGTACCCTCCTGCTAGTATTGTTAGGTCGCTTCTAACTAGAAAATGAACTTAAGCAATCCTGCGAGGAGTTGTTTTCAATTATTCCGTACAAAGCAATTATGCTAATAGCTACCTTAGTACCTAGTTGTCACATTGCACTAGCAGTGGAATAAATTCGTTCAAAAGAGACAACTGGGAGGAAAGCTCCCGTGTCAACGTGGAAATGACAATTGTTTGTATGAAAGCTGCAGGAGATCAAGAAATATAATTATTTCGCTTAAAGCTTCTTATGCTGAAGGCAGTGATACAATGCAACTGATGCCAAGTTTATAGCCCGTTCTAGTTGTTTTGATAAGCCCACTTCAGGACGTAAAGTCGTTCGTCGTTTAATTGAAACGAAAATATGGAAACCGTTTCTCATAACGCTTTGAAAACGTATCTTTAAGGATACAATGAAGTACATAATTTTACTCAAGAATTCTGCTAGTAATTAAAACCCGGGTTAGAACTATGAATTGAATACGTTTCTGAAATTAGTTAAAATGAACTTATCATCAGTATGTTTACAGTATAACGTATTGATTAACATTTGGACAGAGAAGTAAATTCCCATTAGTTTTGCAGTGCAAGTTTCCAAGAGCAGATGTTAAAAAAAACGTGTTAAAAATAGTTGTCTATCTTAAGTGTTACCGGGACTTGTATATTTTTAGAATTTTTTTTTTTTTAAAGTGGTAAACAATTCTCGCGGCATGTGATTAGGTTTAACTGCTGCCAACAAACGTCTCAAGCATTAACATCTAATCCCAAATATTCACGGGAATTCGATGGGTTGTCTTTGAAGAATTCGGAAAGCTAAATTATCTATAGATATGTCACTATCGGAATGTACATAAGCTTCTCGGGGAAAAATCTGACAACAATTTATACGAGAGCTTCAAGTTTTTCGTGTTTTAATTTATTTAACGAAATCCTTTATTTTTATTTTGACGATTTTAAATAATTATTTAAATTAATTATGAAGCTCTTAAAAAAAGTTTCAGCATTTCAATATTATACGAGAAACATCAGAGAAGATGTGGGATAGGACTGGAATGATTGGCAGTTAAAACTATTCCTACTCCGTATGATTAAGTAAACTAATTTATTTGGGAAATTGAATGCTGTATTGCAATAAAACTCATTAATCAGTGCGAAATTATCTTGTTAGAACTTGAAACAAGATCCAAATAAGTAAATCATCTTACTTCAGTATCTGCTTTGACGGAAGTGAGTGGGTACTTGTTATAATGAATTGTTTCATGGCGTTGTGAAACTTAAATGAATATTTCAAAATACATTTTTACTTTTAAAATTAAAATACCTTTGTAACTTTCTTCCACTCATTAATTTCATACCTTATAACGGTCATCTTCCAGATTAAGTTTAAATTGCACCATTTCTTTCCAGAGTGGAAGATACTCTCAGTATCGCCCTGGTGAAAGACCACCATTCAGAATTGAAACGTCGCTAGAAATGGCTTTTAGCCGGGTTTGGTGACCAGATCTGAATAGCCAGGTATTTCCCCACCTTCCTCTTCCCCTTTTCCTTCCCCTCCCCAATACCTTCAGCCTCACAACATTCCCCAATTGGGGATGCTATATTCTCACTGGCTCCAGACGGTCGGGAGCAGTTGGGACTCTTGTGCGGTATTCATATAAAAAAAAATTCTGAAGATGCCCATCATAAGGTGAAAAAATTTTTTATTTAAAAAAATCTTCTTAAGATGGAGTTCCACCATGAATTGACAGTTTCAACATAAGGTTTATTTCAACGCTTATAAA
Source organism: Halesus radiatus (assembly GCA_022606495.2). Lineage (NCBI taxonomy): Eukaryota > Metazoa > Arthropoda > Insecta > Trichoptera > Limnephilidae > Halesus > Halesus radiatus. Next base: position 46,404 of record JAHDVE020009472.1, read on the forward strand.
TTCGTAATAAAAATGAAATAGCAAACTATAAAGAGTACTACCAAGTAAATTTACACAAAATATGTGTACAATTCAATGCAGTTAGTTTTTCTGCTTCTGAAAAATAAACCCGTTTCTCTTATAAAGTTAAGATATTCTCTTCTAGTTATGGAAGATAGGATGTTAAGTTTCATATTTTTTAATTAAATAATACTTTTAGGTATACAGAAATTAGGATTTTTACATCTCAGTTTTAATACTGCTCTTCCAATAGAAGCATTAGTTTGTGGCTGGAAGGATCTTCCATAAGCGCAATTAAGGTGATTTTATCACGAAAAGTAATGTATTTGATGTATACCCAGCGGCAGTCCGTTTTTTTCTATACTATTTCCGATATAGATTATAGAACGATAAACCTTGTTACTCCTGTTAGCAAATTGAAAAACCTGTAAAAGGTAAAGGTATAGCCGATAGCTCCCTCGCAACCTCTCCTTCTTTTTCATAAATGCCGCATGGCTACAGATAGAAAGTTACACCAACAAAGAATGTAACGATGTTACTCAGTGTTTATATACTCCTCTGTGGTTCTACGACCATAACCAACGTTTTTGATAAGTAGTTCTTAAATAACATTGTAGCTGATCCTAATCTGACTATAAGCGATGTTTTTATAAATAGTTGTTAAACAACAATGTGGCAAATCCTAATCTGACCATAACCAATCTTTGATAAGTAGTTCTTAAATAACACTGTGGCTGATCCTAATCTGACCATACCCGATGTTCTTTTATAAATAGTTGTTAAACAACAATGTGGCAAATCCTAATCTGACCATAACCAATGTTTTGATAAATAGTTGTTAAATACCTCTGTGGCAAATCCTAATCTAACCATAACAAATGGTTTTGATAAGCAGTTGTTAAATAACACTATGGCAGATCCTAATTTGACCATAATTAATATTTTTGATCAGTAGGTATAAAATAACACTGTGGCAGATCCCAATCTCAAGACAAATTTATTTACTTCTGAGCTTTGGTATCCTACCGCCATATCCGGAACTTTTATATTCACTTCCCGACGCTCTTCCGAGCACCAGCTTTCCTTCAGTGTCCCAGTAATTGCCTTCTTTCTGATAATCATCAAGTTGTATAGTTATCTGAATAAATTTATCTGGGTTTTAATGTCAAAAACAAGTTAGGATAATAACAGTAGTTTAATTTTAATTTTATGTTGACGTATAAATTTTCTGATGATTTACAATGTGGCATTTTTGATTTGTCGCCAAAAAGACATCTCCGTTTTTGTTAGGGCGCTACGTCGGCCAACATCAGTGACAGCCGTCTTACCAGCCAATAGCGTTTTCTGCATCATAATGACGTTGTAGCCAAATCGAACCGTTTCGGAATGTGAATGAAAATTACCCATTTTTGGTACCATGATTAGAATCAGAACAATAAAATGTATGACTTCCACACACTTTTAACGGTAGGTATAATACAGTTGATAAAATACTCTATTCTTACAGTATTGAGTTTTTTTCAGTATGTACCATTCACACAGATAAATGCATTGACATCGTTGTAATTATTGGTAATAAAACATAATCTATAACACCTTGATGTGGCCGACAGTCGGTCCGCTGAAGCCAGTCCCGCGTCCGTTAAATCAATGCTATGAAATGTTTTGACAATATAAACACGGTTTGAATGTGGTCGATCGACCGAGCGGAAGCCAACTGTCCGCAGAATTTCATCAATGAACTTTGTATTTTGAGAATGGCTGCCGCATTTGACGCACCGAGCGTATTGGCTTCTATAATTAAACCTGTAATTAAAATTATGCACGTGTTGGTAAATTAATGTGCGCCTGTGCACCCCGATTCACAAAAGAACCAACGTGCTTTGCCATTATGGACACTGTACAATGCGAACATATTTCCAAGAAATTGTTACTTTGGCTACAAGATCAAAATAGTGTAGTTTCTTAGATAACTCCGTATTAAGCTTGGGTTTGAATTTCAAAATAGAGAATAACCTCTCTGTTTGAAACGATTTCCTCGTGCAGACATTTGAGCTTCATATTAAATTAGTCGATACCAATCTTAAACTAAAATGCGGGATCATATGATGATCTAAAGAAATTATTAATTTGGCCAACTATTTTAAGCTCCCAAAGCCATTTTCATCATTAAGCATTGAAAGTTTCATTCATACATTTAAACAACAAAAAAAAACGTTATTTCGAATTGTTTGTATCCAGTGGAGTGCACTCTATAAATACTAAAAAGCTGTGGCTACCCTAAAAAAAAAGGAACCCATATAAAGAAATAAAAAAAAAAGGAAAGTTTCCAATCAAAATGTATTTTTTCCATCAATTTGGTAAGGAACTTGATAATTTTATTTGCGCATTCATTAAAGTGTATCAATTACTAATTATAACTGACACACTATTGAAATTAATCCTTCTTAACTTAATGTGATCTATTTACGCTCTCGAAGATGATAATTAAATAGCTATTTTCATTATTCAATACTCAGTTCATACCCAAATTTTAAAAACTATACACAGCCTAAACATGTTCATAGATCAATGAACGTCACTGTTTGTATCGTAATGTTAAAAAAAGGGTATTAAAACTAAGGCGTTGTAGGAATAGCTAGTTATAATATAAATTTGAAACCATAAAATAATACAAAGAGTCCATAGAAAGTCCATAGAAAGTAAAATATAATTGACGACTTTCTTGTGACACTTTAATGATCGCTGATGAATATAATGGCTAAACTACTATACATATTCCAACGGCTTCTGCTTTTTTGCAGCTGTTTCATACAAATTCTTTTTTTAACCCGTCCGAATACAGCAACGAGCACTCAGTGCAGGAACCTACGATGTCATTCACGTCTCATAACTTGCTATCACGACGCCAGTAAACATTAGGCTAGAAAGCTTTAATTATTGTCCTGCACTGTCTGAAATTCGCTCTGTGTTGCCAGGGCACCGAATGGAATCTGTCGGCAGAAGTCTAATTCATCCCGACAGATTTGTCTCGGCGAGTCAGTCTAAATTTGCCCGGTGGATTTCGTTTTGCTCTAGCGAGCTACACGCGATGGGCTTTGTTTGAACGATACCTGATTAATCAGAGACGTGTCCAATCCACGAGCAGCAGGAAGTCTTGCGAGAAGTTATATGGGACAGCGCAGAGGGCCAAGTGTTTCATTACTTGACATTTCGTCTGGGGGAATCCATCACCGCGATAAAAGTATCTCCTTACAGCGATTATAGATAGTAATTTGTGATAGTTACCTATCTTCAATTTGCCTGATAACTTCGCTTCGACTTCATCTTCATGACGCTAGATGTCTCAGATTGGAGTACACCTAATCGCAGCAATGAAATCGCATCTATTTAAATACTAAAATAATTACACGGAGCGGTTAAAATAATACCCAATAAAATAAGGAATAATAATAATAATTTGAGGATTTGTATATCGCCGTTTTAATGAAAAATCACCTTAAGGGCTTGTATGGGGAGTCGTTTAAAGGCAAAAAACAAAATTACAAAAAGTCAAAAGATCTTTTTTAGGTGAAACAAGGCGTGTCGCGATCATAAGTAAGTCGATTGTTTCAAATCACTTGCTTACTTTAAGTACTTGCATTTTTGTGTTAATTGAGTAAAAATTTCAAACTATTCGGTAACCTATTGTTCCTTAGGGACAACAGGAATGCTGTGCAGCAGAACACTTCTGAAAGTTAATCAAACGGTTTAATTTAATCATTGAAGAAGATAATATTAACAAATCTTAAATGATACACTAAACCGAAAAAGAACCACAGAAAATAAAAGGTATCAGTCGCATCTGGCAATCGAACCCAGGACCTCTGTCTTACCGGTACAACTGCTCTACCGACTGAGCTAATTATACCAGTTCACTTTATGCCATATTCATCGATATCAAATCTCAATTTGAAGGCTTGTCAATATTATCCTCCATAATTAATAAATTTTAGTCGGTTTAATTTAAAGTTATGTAATAAATTGATAACAATTACTTTGTTTAAAACCGGTGTTTTTAATATGTAAATATCTACATGTTTTAGAAGCAAAGCTCCCCTCATCAGGTTAAACAATATGTCACAAAATGTGTATATTTACGTATTAAAAACAGTGGTTTCAAACAAAATAATTGTTATCAATTTATTAGTCATGACACCACAAAGTGGTTATGCATCTTTTGATTTTTTTTTATCATCCAGTGCTTAACATGAGGTAGTTCAACCAATACTGAGCGCGTATGTGTTTCGAATAGGTTCTTGTAAAATTTTAAGGAAATACTTCCTTATTTTATCTTTTCCACTCTTACTAGCATGAAAAAGATTTTTTTGTATACGTATTTGTATATCGGTGTTTCCGTATATATTTTTTTATAAATCCATTATAAATTCTTTAGAATCAATCACCGTGAGCGTGTGTTATTCACCGAAACTTTATTTAACAAGGGGATTATACTGGGCTCAACCGAGTACACGGTATAATAATGAAATGCCGCTTATTTTCAAGACGTTCGTCGTAAGCTCATATCAATCTTTTAGAAGTCTAAGCAGTTTAAACTCCCTTTAGTGGTTTAAAAATAAAACATCGAAGCATCCTAACACTCAATCTGAATCTTTTGGTTTTGTATATATTTTCTATTATTAGGTATCTACCAAGGGAATTAACCAGAATATCAGAGAGGGCGTAATGTCATGCTCAAATATTTAATGGTTCAATAGTTAGCTTTAAATATTTTAAAAAGTTTACCGACGCACTTAAAGCAGGCGAAAAATCTGTTGGCACTTTCGTAGACTGAATGCTGAATTACATAATTCAAATTTTATTGTCACTTTTTCTTATCCCATTGGTCACACCACCTATTTAAGTAATACGTTTTAACCAAATGAATTAACATTGGCTGTGCTAGAAGTATAAAACAAATTGCTTTTTACGTCAACAAAAGGGTGACAACTGATATTCCACTCTTTGATTCATTCGCGTTCAAACGATTTTACATTCACTCGTTTCTGTTTTTCTGATTTTTGACTTGACCCAACTTAATAAATAATTATTTCATCGTTCGATGTTTTCCTGGTATGTACATCTTTCTCATATATCGGGTATTTAAACTACAACTCCGTTAACCCTTACCACTCCTTTGTCGGGTGCTAGCCGACATCACTATTTGTACGCTACAACTCAGTTGTCGGCTGGCGGCCGACAAGATAAGACGTGCGCGTGCAGTGTATTTTCGCGCGCAAAACTTGACACGTGACGTTGTTTCTTATGATTATTCGATAAAAAAACATTTAAATTCACGTTTTAATAAGATTTTGACTGTTTTCCATTTTTATTTTACTATAAAATAAATTTTTGTAACTGCCTATCAATACATTAATATTTTGACATTATTTAAATTAGAGTTGGCTGACAACAAATATTAAAAAAAATAATGGAGTGGTAGGTGAAAAATTATGCTGACGGAAGAGTTAAAAATAGAAAAAGGATTTGACACACTTGCAACTTGTAACATTCACCTTAGACATCAAATTTAATAAAGTTACATCAAATTTATAAAAACTTTAAAAAAAATAGTTTATTGCATCATGATAGTAACAAAATAAAACTTTCAGTCTTTTTCACGTCACAGATAAAGATATATTACAGGTAAAATAATGGCACTTAAAGATAAAAGCTCATCATCTTGCCCGTGCTACCCTTCTGATGAGGTGAGGGTCGGAGCTTTCTTATGAAGGCTATGATTGAATTACCTTGGCGTGGCGTCCATTAGTAACTCACACGAGGCATCTTAATTGTATTAAGCCCCGCTCATTTCAGCTCGGACAGGACGAATATTCAGCCAGAGGTACTTGTCCAGGTACACTTCACAATACTGCGAATATTATACTTTTGACGAGAAAATATCGCTTAGGATGCAGTCGTATTGTTATTTGAGTGAATTTGATTTTAAGATTTCTCCTATATTTTTTTTTTGATTTGGCAAATACAAATAAAATAATATGATATTTGGATATTGAATATGTAGTCGATATTGAATAATTTTCTAAGAATTATATCAAATAATGAAATAAATAATACAAATTTTCAAGCTGGTACATCGTAAATAGTATTAAATTGAAATAAACTTCCCCTGTGTTATGTAATAATGTTTGTATGAGTTTAGGAAGTTCTGTGTGTATCTATATTAGCCTTACTAATAAATAAAAACACGTAAGATGGCGTTTTAGTGATACGTTACAGTGTGGCAACGTCGCTTTTGGCGCGCGGGACATGCGCGTAGCAATTGCGTTGTTGAATGACATAACAGTTTAAAGTATGCTTCTGTTATCACCTTAGAATGTGCCCTATGCACGAAGGGTTATGAGGACTTGAAGTTCTGGAGTTACGGCACAATCACGTCCATCTAATACTGTATCCGACCTTATAATCCTGACAGTCTCCATGACGCACTTCATCGTAAATCATATTTAAAATCTACTTCACGGATATCGAACGGATTCAGGTGTTGTTTATGTACATTTTTACTCACGGGGGCGTAATGTCAATGTCATTATATCACGCCCGTAATGTCAAAAAACGTCTCTTCTCTGAAATATTAAGTGAAATTATCGTTAAGAGCAATTATTTTTTGCGATCATGTATAGCCAAATTCAGCTTACTTAAAAGGGTTAATGTGGTTTGATTAATACGTTATACTAGAAATATGTACTCACTTTGTTATCTTTTTTCAAATTTGTACTACTTTTAATATAAAGTACGAAAATACAGCAATTTTTTTAAATAATTCGAGACTGACAGCTGTCAATGCTAAAACACAGGTAAACAAGCCTCTTCCACTGTACAAGTGTGTAACTTTCCATGAACTCTATATGACTGTAAACATCAGTTTAATCAAACCATAAATATTTCTTCCTTAGAATAGCATAGAAAAGACTTTGATTTCATTTTCATTTTCACCTTCTTTGTTGCAACTCATCCAGTTCAACATTTCTTGTTGTAGACTCAGGAACAATGATTTTTTTCCTCAATCAATACTTTAATTGTGGATACCATTCTCTACTGTTCAGAATGTCGATATTTGTTAATTCAAGTTTTTGGTGCCAGTCTAAATGATTTTTCTCAGGCTTTACGAAATTAGAACTCGAAGATTATCATTTAGAAAGTCTAAAATCATGATCTCTATCAAAATCTTGTTCGGACCTTGACCTAATGAATATTCTCTCAAATGTATATTTTGGTCCTATTTTTGACACTGCTTCGTACATGTAGTATATACGAGTATGTGCTGTTCTTTTTCTGTGGCTCTTGTTTTATTTCATTTCGTGTTTGGTATTCTATGTAATTGGGCAAAAGTTCGTCAATAAAAAAAAATAGTCTATGACACGTTTACTAGTTGTTTATCAGATGTGTAAAATTTCACATGTTTATTAGAAAGATTGTAAATGTTTAAGGTAAATTTGTTGTGCATAATGTTCTCATCATTCAGCAATTCAACTGGCGGCCGTATTACGTGAAAATATTATGACATTTTTAGATTTATCTATTTATATTTTGAATGACTTTCTCGTAATCTCAAATTGAATCTATCATTAAGTCTATTTTGGTCAGAATATTATTACTGTTTTGGGTAAATCTATTTGATCTTGATAGACTTCTTGAAAATCTCACATTGAATCTGTATTAGGTAAGAATGTTGCTGACGTTTATGCTCAGTTTATTTATGTCTAAATGTACCCTTTGAGTATCTTAATTTGAATCTACGATATGTAAGAGTATTTTAAATGCTTTATGTTATTTCATATGGCATCTAAATTTGGATCTGCGCTAGATATGAATATTGTCAACTTTACTGATCAAATTATCCATTAGGTCTAGGCACCTCAGGCAAATTGCTGTAAAATCGCCAAGCCAATAAAAAGTGTCACCTAAATTTTATATAAAATATGGTATATCTTTTTTATTAATCTATTTTTATCCATTAAGTATTTTAAAAATGACTGTAAAAAAATCAAAGGATATAAATCGCATTCTTAAACTGATGCCATTATTTTTTTCTAAATATTGTGAGATTTATGAATGAGATATCTTTAATGCTGATTGCATTCAATGAAATGTGAGTAAAACAAAAATATTTACGCTTAAAATGATGTGTTTACTCTGCTATAAATACTTCTGAATGCTTTCTGGGATATTTATTGATGTAAGTTGGCTTCCTTCAACTAAGTGAGCCATAGACTGCTGTCACTTTGAAAACGATCTGTTTTATTTTACGCAGTTGATAGTGAACGGACGGTTTTATCTCGGGGCTTTGGCCATATTTTACCCTTAGTGATCCATTATTTGAATGGAAGTTTATTATTTTAAATCATTAATGTTAGCAGCTGCCATTTATTTGGTTTTCATGATGAGATACGTTTATGAAAACCAATAAATAGCGATCTAATAAACACATTTCAAGATGTGACGGTCTTATCTGAGGGAATCTGACGTTCGGAAATAAATATTTGTTAAGACGTACTACGTGCTGAAGTCTTAATTTTACATAAATGCGTACTGTGGGAAGTCTCTATATACATTTCTAGTAATACTTTTACATTTTGCTAATTCTGAAATCTCTGCGAGTTTGTGTGTCCTTTAGCATGCCTACGTGGAGAGTGTTGAGAATTATAACGATAATTAATTTTACTACGCCTTCGAAGGTTTTTCAATGGGCTCCAAAATTTTGCAAAATAATGCCTGGAAGGTAGGAATGTTCTGAAATTTTTAGATAATAATATAGACGACGGAAGATTTACACAGAAAAGTAGATCATCTTTTCAAATGAAAATTAATCCTACTCACTACAGCAACCGGTGTTATTTCGTGCTAAAAAGCTGTATTAAGGAGGAAACCAATAAGTACCTACTTAGTAATACTGATATAATTTTAGCTCATTTAAAAATAGCCCCCACTTACCTCCTGGATAGCTAGTGAATGATTTTCTACTTAGGATAACTAATTGTATTGTGATTTCCTTTGTTATTTAGTTTTTTTTATCTTGAAATTGATATACATAACCTATTATATTTTTTATGTTTTGTTTATCATTCATCAATTAGTATTGAGATTCTAATCGACTTTGCCCGACTTCTTTTTTGTATTTTCGTTTGGGTATTATTGCGTGTTGTCGATTTTTATAAATAGTATTAAATGAATACTTACCTAACAATGACACTAATTCGCTCACAATGATAGAATGTTGTGAGGTTGGAATTGTAGTGCTGGAATATATATTTCAGTTAGAAAAGTTATACAAATTGCATAATACTCGTGCTGCTGCTCCACAATTTTAATAAAAGATGTAAGGTCTATTACTTTGTGGTTATCCATTAAAATTAAATGAAACACTCAAACTTTGTTTTAACCACGTTTATTTTATACGCCTATCGGTTTCGGAACAACCGTTCCATCGTCAGGGCAGGTGTATAAATCATTAGGGAAAAAACAACGTTTGAGTGTTTCATTTAATGATGTAAGATCTGACTCAAGGCTAAAATCATACATAAGGGGTAGTAAAAATACCAAAGATCGTTTCTTTCATTGATTTTCCGACGGACGGACGGTTACTTTCAATTGAATCTAAATAACCGTAAATAGTCCACCCCTAGTTCTCTCGCTGTCCGGGACTGGGTAAAAATACACTTTAATAAGTAATTAAACCAATGCAAATGGCTGAGAGGATCAGGCGAGCTTTAGCCGACCAATAAACAGAATTTAAACGCTTTCGCTGTCAGCAAGGTATTCTGATTCAATTACACGAGGCACACTAATCTTGTGGATCTATTCATTTCACATTCTGTCGCAACAAAGGATTTTTTCCCGCACATTGTTTTCAATCACCATATTAAATTAGAGCAGAGTCAACATAATCAATCGACTTTCTCGCTTTTGTTCAGCGTTTTCAGGATAACATTCCTGTGACGTTTGAAATTAAATGTTTATCTTATTAATTCGGTTTAGATTAGGAAACAAACTCACGTTTAACGCATTGCGGACTCGTGGTGAACACGTTGTTGTATTCTATGTTAGCTACAGCGTGTCATTTCGTGCTTTGTCCATTACGTTTTATTCATGGTTACTCTTTCCCATATCAATCATATTTTTTATCACTCTAAAGAGGTTTATTGATGATTTTGCTTTATGTTTTTTTTATATGAATACCCCACAAACGTCGCAACTGCTCTCAACCGTCTGGAGCTAGTGAGATTATGGCATCCCCAATTGGGGAATATTGTGTGGCTGAAGGTATTGGGGAGGTACAGGAGTAGGGGAAGAGGAAGGTGGGTGCAACCTGGCTATTCAGATTTGGTCACCAAACACGACTAAAAGCCATTTCAAGCTGCGTTTCAATTCTAAATGGTGGTTTTTCACCAGGGCGATACTGAGAGTATCTTCCACCCTGTTTTTTCTAACAAATTTTCTCTTGCTCTGTTGTTAGTTGTACCTACGTGATATTTGATTATTTACACCCTTAGTTTCTAAATTGTTATTTTATAATACCTGCTCATGAATATTTTATGTCATAGTTTTAATTTGCACGTATATATATACATATATATATAAATATATTATAATAACAGATATAATATGTAGTAAATGTGTTATTTTACAATTATATTAGGTTAGGTGAGTTAGTATTAAGCGCACTTGAGGTGAACCTTCACAAAACTGCGCTATAGAAATTTACTCTTATTATTATTATGGAACGTGCGCAAATAAACTACATATTAATTTTAAATTAATTAATTGTGAAACAGCACAAATTAATCAAATAAAATTACGCACCCCGGGATTTGAACCCGCGACCTTCGGATTCGTAGTCGAGAGCCTTACCCTCGACCATGGAGGCCGTCAAATGTGAAGATAATAGTATTTAACTAGTGGGTCGCCTTATGACTAAAGGAAGCTAAGCTAAATAGTTCCTCTGAAGTCTGTCAACTTTAGGAATGCTCTGAAGAGGCTAATTACATTGTTACACGTACATAGTATTGATAAGTAGGTGGTTGTGCGTAGGGACCTCTGCGTGTGATCGTGCTTTGTTTGGTCTTGCGTGTTGATGCGTGGGTATGTTAATCCTCCAATATATGGAAATTATGCAATGTATTCCAGACGCATAATGTCTGCACCTGCGGATGCGTCTCCCTCGATTAGCATTCCCCCTGCCGCCCCATGCCACCAGGCGGTCCCTGCGATCCCAGCGAACTCCGGCTAGCACCCCCCACCCCGACTTCCACCTACCCACCCACCTGCACTGTCATCGGATATTGGACCTCCGGCGCTCTGCAGGTAGCGAAGGTGGGCAGGAAATTGGACGCGCCCTTTGCCCCATGGAGGCGCCTACCTAATGGTGCGCCTATGGAGTATCTCACGCGTGATGCATTCTGCATTCATTTAGAATTCCGCCTGACGCTATAACAACAACAAAAATCTCAGGTCATTAATACATTTTTATAAATTGTAACTTTGTGGAAGAACATAATAATTCTTTGCTCGGTGTCCTCTCTTGACGGAAGTAATTATAAGTGAAATCTTACTAAGCCAGCATGTTTCGAAGTCTTATGAAGCATATTTTTTTACATTTCATTCGATCAGTGCTTGCCTTGTTTGACCATTGGATGACCTTGACAGAGTGGAAGATACTCTCAGTATCGCTTTGGTGAAAGACCACCATTCAGAATTGAAATGTTGCTTGAAATGGCGTTTAGCCGTGTTTGGTGACCAGATCTGAATAGCCAGGTATTTCCCTTGTTCCCCACCGTTCTCTTGTTCCCCTTCTCCTTCCCCTCCCCAATTCCTTCAGCCTCACAACATTCCCCAAATGGAAATGCCATCGTCTCACTGGTTCCAGACGGTTGGGAGCAGTTGGGACTCTTGTGCGGTATTCATATAAAAAAATAAATAAAAACCATGTATTTGGTACGCTTCGTGTTTTGGCTGAGATACATGTATTGTATTCTGTATGTCTGATGAGTTAAAATGACTGAATGTGATTCATACAATTAGAGTTTCGAGGGAAGAGTAATATTGTAATGCGTTTGATCATGGTTTATTAAGGTTTATTTTTACATTTCCATGGGTTCTAGCGTCTTGTGGGAATAAATTGGCGATGAATAATATGTGAACCACTTTATTATAGCACATGTTTTCAACTAATTTCGATTTTATCCTAACCTTCTTTAGGACAGTATTATTATGAATAATTTTAAATAACACTTTATTCATATTTATAACGAAAACTAGTCGACTGTATGTATAAATTCTAATAAAGTGATTTAAAATAAAATAACTTTTCATTTAAGTATGATTTGAAGCCACAGAGTAATTGCTATCTTTGATAACAATATATGAGTTGATAAATTTGATTCTGATATAATACCCATATGAAAAACGATTAAATGATGTCCACTAAATTGAAAATAACAACTGTTTTGAAAAGTTCATATTAATTATAATAACCCGGTTGTCATATAAAACAAATTTATTCTGTCCCATCAAAATGAGCTCAACGTCGCTAACGACCGTCAAAAGCCAATAAAAGTTTGTCTTTCGGCATTGAGTCGCCACATCCTAGAAGGGGCGCAATCATAAAAAAGTATAAAACAGACAAATAAACCCGCAGAGGGCACGGGTATTATTCGCCATAAATCACTCGCTTTTCGCCGGGTAGGGCTTTATTATTGTTATTATTGTTGGATGTGAGTGGAGGGTGTTGGAAATGTGTTTATAATGGAAATTGCGGCGTGATTTAGTTTCGCCGTGTCCCGCTAGCCGGCTTCCGGCGCTGACCGCTTGGGCTCGTTTCTCTACCTCTACCTGCGTTCTGCGCTCCGGGTCGGGGCTTTCGCGGATTTCGTTTCGTGGCATTTGCAATAAAAAATAACTCACATTATGACAGAAACAATCACATGTAGAAAAAGAATTTCATTTTTTGACCGCAGTTAATCCGAGACCGTTTTGCTTTTATTAAATCTGAATTAACTTGGTCACGTCGTCATAAGGAGCGATATATTCAAGATTAGCCTCCTGATAATACAGGGGGAAAATGATGGAAACGTAGTAAAGTAGAAACCTACGTGCGGTTTAGTAAAGTTACTCCACAGCTATTTTTATAATATTATTATTATAAAAATACAAACGTATTTTTATAATTTTATTTATTAGGTAGTATATTAGTTCGTTACGTGTATTCTCTATAAACAACAGATTTGTGTAAAATAAAATTAGTGCAATACATATTTTTCCCAATTTTAAGCTGCTGTTTGTACTTAGAAAAGATGTGCTCTTTAAGGCCATCCACCGGCTAAAATTCCAACGAAATCACGCTCCTTATGCAGGTGGCGATAAGGTTGAAAGTCCCGCTTGACATCGGCCGAATTTTTCGATTTACCGGAAAAAAAGCATCACCAAAATGCTTGTTTTATTCTATTCTGTAAAGCTCAGACATAATTATTGAAATGTTTTACGGTCATATTCTAAAAAACTTAATTTACCACAATGAACAATAGGACAACATCGGAAAATAGGTTCGTAAGTAGGAGAATTTGCGCTATAAACATTTTTTTAATGTCTGATACTTAATTTTTTTCTAGGCTTATAAAAAGACACAACAAAAAAATGAACGGTTAAACGAAAGATCAAGGTGTGTTCTATTTACAGTATTTAATTAAATCGTCTACGATATTTCTAGGCCATCAAATTCTCAAACCGAAAACACATAATTTTGCATCACTTCCCATTGCATCGCCTTAATATGGAAACTAAAGATTAATACATCTACAACAATCTTAAGATTATGTCAATAAAACAATAATACTTTGAAAACAATACTATTTTACATTCATAAATACAAAAACAATAAATAACAACAAACACATATATATTAGAAACACTAGACATCAGTTTTTTTTTTTTAAATTCAATTTAAATCAAATTTAATAATTTTATTAAGTTCTCCAAGTATTTTTAGTTTTTATTATTGTGGGACCTGTTTCGGCGTTTAAGGTCATTTTGAAACAGCTGTCACAATAATAAAATCTAAAAACACTTGCAGAACTTAATAATAACATTATTAAATTTGATTTACATTAAATTTAAAAAAAATAAATTAAATGCAGTTCTACGAATTAAACACAAAAAACATTAATATACTAAATATCAGAGTCAAAACCGCATCCAACAAGAAGCCACAAACACAATATTAAAAAAAAAAAACTTTTTTATGCTAAACTCTACAATAAAATCCCACTCTCCTTAAAAAATCACGAGAACAATAATAACAAAATTTAAAATCAAATAAAACGCTAGATACGTTACATAGAGTGATCTGAAAAAGAAAATATATTAACGCTAAATACAGATTAGCACAGAAACTATTCAACTGTACTTAAAACACGTCACCTCACAATTTTATTTTTAATGAATTTTATCACATGAATTTAATACAATTTAATTTCATATTTTGAAAACGAAATTCTCAGCACGCGAAATCCCAGTGAGGATATCATTATTTTTTATTTGTTAAAAAAAGAAGAAAATTAAACATAATTATTATAATGAAAACAAACGTATAAAAAAGAGAAATAAAAAATGTTTCGACTGAGGAAAGATAAGTTTACAGAAATATGAATAACCACTTAAAAACAAATTATGAAAATAAACAGTTTTTACAGGTATGAATGATTATTAGTAAAATGTGGTGAAAGCAATCGAATGTGCATAATTACATGTCGGTGCTTGCAGAATAAATATTGTCCTGATAAGAACCAACATCAGATAGGAGAATAAACCACCTGAAAAAGTTTCTTTCAATAGAAGCCATATTAAAGAAAATTAAAATGGAATATTTTTATTAAATAAAACAAGTTAAATTACATTGAAGTATGTCTGTCTCATTGTTTCGTTGTATATTTTATCTCCTTTCTTTTGTATATCCCTAATATATCAGTAGGGAACTAACTCAAAATATTTTGAGAAAACTGAATTTGAATATTTTTCATAAAGACATCGTTCCGGTGTAAAGTTATTTTGTCCACCTATAACATAACAATAGATGCAACATGTAAGTAATGTATCAACCTATCATATCATAGGTGTAAATTGCTATATTTATTAGGTTCCAAACGGGAACATTTGACATATTTCTCCATTGAACTAAGAATGTGTTGATTTCATTATAATTCCATAAAGAATTATCTGACTGCATAATTAGGACGAATTAGACTTATTTTTTTACTGAAATATGAGAATGGAGAGTTTCTTTACCATTTTTCATCATTAACTCAAAACCCAGAAATTTTGAGTTATTTCCCTATTGAACTAAGCTATCGATATACGCTCACTCTACGTATTTTTTTTTAGTATTAAATTTTATCTAGATGAAGTTTGAGATAAGCGGAACCGGTTGGTTTTAATTTAAAAATAGACTAGTGGTTTAAAACAAAGCGTTTGATTTATTTAATAAATATGTATTTGATAATGCGGTATTCCGATAAATCAGTTGGTTGTTTTTAATAGCTGTACGTTTTACTAAAAAATGTAATTAACGCTAACTCTCATTTAGTAATTCCGGAAAACCGTAATTTCGCAATTACGCCGAACAAAATAATTAATTTCACAAATAATGATGACTCCTCGGAGCGTTAAATCAATTCAGTGAATCGTGCAATTAATTATGACCTGATTAATTGTTACGTCCATTTATAATTAAATAGTCAACTTAGTAACTGGTAACTGTAACTTGTTACGCTGTTACTAACTACTTAAACCGGGATTAGTTTAACAATAAATCGTACTTCAATAAATGTTATCCAAGTTTACATTGTTTCCTAGTCTTGCTCACACTCTGCCGCTCGCACTTAGGAACAGATATTCAATGGTAGTTTATATATTCTGCATATTTCAGCGCACCACCAAAAAACAGAATGTTTCACTCAAAGCATAAATTATCCAATAAAATATGACATCGTGAAAACATAAGTAACGTTATACAACTACCAACCTAATATCCTATCCTGTGTGGAGTTAATGTAAAAAATAATAATATTTTCATGAGAAATGAAACACGTTGTTATAAACCACGAATATATTTCATTTTCACCAACCGGTTTCGCTTAACTCAAGCTTCAGGGTAAATATAATTACTAACTTCTAATACAGAGTTATCGGTTATATATATATATATATATATGTACAAAATACAATAGAATGAAATAGATATATTACAAAAGAGAGACAAAAAAAATATTAGAGGAAGATAACAATAGAACAACATTATGTGTAAGATACATCTTTATATAAATATAACAGTATAATGGGAATATAATGTCATTAAAACGGGTTATTCCTATTTATTATTATTTATGCTTCCAAAAAAGTGCAAAATAATGACTGTGATAAAACACAGTCGATTTAAATTCACAATAATATATAATTGAAGTGGTAATATTTTGCGATTTTCTACAAAATATGTTAAACAATTTGTATAATTATTTTTTTGCGCGAATAGCAATCCCATCTTTCTCCGAGCTTTCGTCAAGTCGACATAAAGCTTTTGATTCGATTTGTATACATCATGTCTTTGTTTTACTAACTATTAATACGCTGTTTGTCTTGCAAAATATTAATGCCGTGTGCTTTAACTACAGTTTAAAAACTGCGTCGTGGCCCATGGGGTGGTTTTGGATCTTTCGAATGAAATAGATTACTCGCTCCAGTTGGTCTGTTGTCTTAAGCAATGCCTCAAGTAAATAATTACCAGAGGAACCTTACCCGTTTCAGATATTTGCGGCTTTCAAATGCCAGTCTGTTCAAAACGACATGACAGTCTAGCAATGTGCGCCTAATGGTTCCGCTAAGATTTGACATACTGGACACTGAATGGTACTGAATACTTCAGATACTGGGCTGGGTAGGGGGTACTGGGTACATTACAGGGCTACCTAAGCATTGGATGTATTCATTCCTACAATGGGACCAGACTAATTTCTGTGATAAGCGAGCTTGTTAGAGATTGACAGGTGATAGTCAGCTGATTAAATCAGGGTACAAAAGACCGCTAAAAGAGCATTAAAATAATTTAAGACAAGTGGAAATTTCTAAAAGTATGCACTGGATTTTCGAATTAGGACGATACTTAGAACATAATCGAAATGGTGTTTTGGTAACCATTTAAATAACATACTATTTATTTTTGATGAAAAAAAAACACACGCTTACAGGTTAAATCCTTAGATTTAGGACCTTTAAAATTATTATAGAAGCTTGTTTATTTTAATATTTCTATTTTTGAAACTGATAATACATGGTGGAATTCCATTATAATGATATAATAACACACATATGAAACTTATTTCCACTTAGCTTACTGGGAATAACCCACATAATTCGAAAGTCGGCAGTCAAAGACGACATAATGACAAATATAAAGAAAAACCATGTTATAGAATAAATCCCTTGTAGTCTCTCCACACCCCTCCCCCCACATGTTGTGTATATAAACCGTAGTTTAAGATTAACTTTTACCAGTCTGAAGATGGCTTTAACATGGCAATAAAATAAAAGTGGAAATAAATTTCATATGTGTGTTATTATATAATTTGTTTATTTTCTTATTATCTATACGTTAAAGTTGAATGATTTATTTCCTAATATTAATTATCATAGATTCATCTATCAAACAACAAAAAAAATGATTAACAATACAAAATTTCGCACAGGACATTGATAAAGGTTTTATCGATAATGTCGGTAACTTGTCATCATTCCCGAGGAAGACTGCTTATCACCAACAACTAAACAACAGTTCAATTCAACAAAAATAAGCATATTTACTCGATGTGAACTGTATTTTTTTCCTGTTAGCGATCTTCGATCGTGCTTGGGAATGATGACAAGATACCGATACTATCGATAAATTATTTATCGATGTTATTTGCTAGGGGGCCTGACGGCACCCCTATCAAATTATGACATACATTTCAATTTCTTCGCTCTGCGCTGGAGTTGAACTCTCAACCTAACAAATAAAAATCAATATCCGTTGACCAATACCCCACGGAGCTCGAAAAATATTGCTCAATAATAATTTTTAAAAATTATGTTGAAATACTTATGTTTGTTGTTCTATGGTGGTGAGGTTGGTACCATTGCGCATCATCTGTTGATGAATACGGTATCCATCGGATAGTCAATCTCTGCTAATCGTCTGAATATAGTGTTACATCAAATCGTATTATTAGGTTACTGTTATCTTGTGCACTCTCTAATCACGTGCGAACTGGTTATTGCTATTGATATTATATTATTATACAATTACATAGGTTTAACATTATGTTAAACGTAGTATTACGTACCCCGCCTTAGTAGGTATTCAGTAATTATATCTGGAGCAGTAAATCAGATACGCCTCATTTAATACGTCATATCATTCAGGTGGATAATGTGTATTAACATTTCAGTTTGGTCGGCTAATTATTGTAATACGCCTGGTCCTTATTACCCATGGGATAGGCTGTTCCTTACTTTTATCATTTGGAAGTAAGTACCTACAAGACAATTGCCAAATGGTTTTTCTACGGAAAGCTGTAAATGAATGTAAAAAAAATAAAGCCATATTTCAATTCTTAATTATTAATTATTTTTATTGAGATTTTAAAACCTTATTTTAATATTTAATCATTGTAGAAAATAATATTAACATAATTTCAGTCGCATCTGGGACTCCAATCCAGGATCTCTGCCTATCCGGGGCAACCGCTTAACCAACTCAGCTAATGAGGCCAGTTCAATTTATGTCATTTTCGTCGATATCATATCTCAAATTCATGATTTGTCAATATTATTCTCCATTTTTTGTCATTTTTTTTCCGTTTTCATGATTCATTTAGGTTATGTTAATATTATTTTCTACAATGATTAAAGCCATAATTGTTGAATTAATAAAACAGCAAGACTTCCCTAATTAGAGCGAGCACTCTCGTGTAGTAGAACCTTTCGCATCGCCGCATCACACCTTCCCGTTCGGCGGCACTTTTTCAAATAACAAAATACAAAGCCCATATTGATAAAAGTCTCTGGAAAAGTTTAATCTCTATTACAGTGTTAGTGTAAGTATAGTGATCAATTATGAAAATATAATTTCTTCAAACGATTGGTATTCACTTTGTGGCATCATTATTAATAAATTAATTTTAAATAATATTTTTACACAGGAAAGACTTCTAGAAATTTCAATATTAGAGTTAAGGAACACCTAAGATGTTTAAATAATAACAACTGTTCTGAATTTGCAAATCATATTTTAGAAACCAACCATTCATTTGATATAAATAAAGGTTTTAAATTTTTACGTACAAATACAACCGACTTACAGTTAGATAAATTTGAAATTTAAGAATTCCTTTTTTTTTTACATAGCTATCTCTTGAATTTATTTTCATATTAATATTAATAATAAAAATAATATCTAATATAAATTTATTAATCAATGTTTTATTTTTTATTAGCATCTTTTATTAATTACTAATATACTTTAATCATTTTTGGTTTATGTTTATAATTTGTCTATTCTTGAATTATTGTGTTCTAATTTTTATCATTTGTCTATACCTGAAATTATTTTTTAGTATCCATATATTCCTGATGATGAAAGCATCGCTTTCAATTTTTTTTTTAGATATTTACGTATATTTATAAAGTGGTGAAAACAAATTATATTTTTTAATTAATTAATTATGACAATTACTGAGCTTCGGATTTTTCTATAAAATCTATATAAGAAGAAAAAAATTGCCATAAAAATACAGAATTTTATTTCTGATATTTCAGTTATAGTTATAATGACGCAACACAGCTGTTTTTCCTTCGATATTTAGCTATTTAAGACCATGGAAAAGCAGATAAAAAAATAGATAAAACGTGTTGACACTGTTTCAAAGATATCGATTATAATATCATGGATTATTTATTAATTAAAATTATCCACCCTAAATTATTAACTCTCGCTTTGTAATTAAATATTAAAGGCCAGTCAATCAGTTTTGGATTTCTTCAATAAAGTGATTATCACAGCCCGGTCCGGTTAAATGCCACGCATATTTTAGTCAGGTCGTGGAACATGTATTCACAGTACCTACCTACCGTGATAATTTGACAGTTCGCCGCTCGCGGGTAAGAATAATATGCACAAATTAATGTTAACTAGGACTGACAAATATTACGCATACCCAATATTCTACCTGATATATCGGGACTGTTGCGAACTGCGTATTTGGCACCACACAAAAATTCCTGAAACGCATTTCTCTTCAAACTTACATAAGGAAATTACTTGATATTTATGACAGAATACTGAAAGAGACGCGCGTTAGTATTTAACTCTCTGAGGCTCGATTTTATTCAATGCATCTGTTTAGAACATTTTTATTTAGACAAAACGCTACTTATAGCTAAAATATAGACACAATACGAGAAGGTATGCGAGAGACCAAAGAAGTCAATTTTATTAGATATTTCAGGGCAGCAAACAATTCCTCCCAATCAAAACAATTGGCGCGCTATGCATTTTTTTAATAAATTATTGCATCATATAGCATGTGAGCTTAACGCACAGTATTAAGATCCAAATGAATTTCAATGAAATATGCTCCGAGGAACTAGCGTTATTGGTAGCCGGGAAACCTGCCAAATGCGCACCAAAATTTTTACACAGTTAACATTTGTCACATGAGAACGGGTTGTTTCTACTTGTTATCTGTGTTTTCTCCCTTCCACAACATGAGTATCTTCAAAATTCAAGACCTCCTATGTGGAGTTAATGCAAAAAATAAATAAAGTTTAAGTTAGTTGCTTGCTTGTAGGAACTATTTTCACACACATTTAATCAAACTTAATAAAAATTAAAAGTCTGAGAAGTGGCGTTGAAATAATTCAAGTCATGAAAGTACGTGGTGAATATTTCTATTTTGATGTGTAATATGTACGTATCTTATACTGGTTTAGTGCATCTAATTGCCACAGACCATTAAGATCGCCTCATGACAGCCTCTGTTATTCAGATAGTCTCACTCTACAATGAATTACAACTATTAAAGCACGCATAATGGCCGCATTTTCGTTACTAAAGTCGCTATATTTGTCTCCTTAGCTGGTAAAGATAGTGATTAATATGTATTTGGGCATGCTAAGTCATCCCGGATGATTAAATTAAGACAATCATTCTTGCGAGTCATTTCGGGTATACTTAGATTAAGTATCCCTACGTTGCGTAATACTGGTAATACCATCAAATTTGGGAAGCCTCGATTCTGTTTTAATATAAAACCTTTATTTTTACAGTACGTAAAAGTTTTAGGACGCCGAACCATTATCAAGAAATCATTATTAAATAAAATAACATTTTTCGGTTAACAACGTTCAACAGTCTCAAGAGAATATATATTTATAAAGTTAAGGGGAGAGGGGTTTCAGAGAGGGATTATTTATTAATTCGAAATATTGATAATATTTTTACGCAATACGAAATACGTTTTATATACGCATAATTAATATCAAAATCAAATTAGAAATATATCTTCTTCTGGCCGTTGTAAGTATGTTTTACAAAATATTATATATAAAAAAAATTTAAAAATAATTGCAATCTCTTTTAGGCACGTTTTTTTAAAAATAAACTTATCCTATGTTTGTAATGATAAATGTTAAGCCTATGTAGGAGGAAATTTAAAAACACATGCATTTTCTCCTTTTAAAAAATATGTTTATAGTATTACGTAATAATATTATCAATATTTCGAATCAATAATCCCTCTCCGACGTCCCTCTCCCCCAGAATAGTTGTATAGTATTTTTTGTTCATTTTAAAGGGAAAGTGGCCAGGAAACTTAATCGGTAATGGATTCGCTCAATTTGGTTGTAAACTAAAAAGCTTTTTTTATTCAGCAGTTTTTTTTTAAAAATATTTTGCTGACATTCAAATAAATAAAAAAATACGCCATATTAAATTGATTTTCAATTTACAACAAATGACGATTTGTCTGCCGGTCACCCCATTAAAAAACATGGCGTCTAATCAACCTACCCCAAAAACTAGTTCCATAATTAGAAACGTAATAATTGATGACATCAAATGTTAGAAGTAGGTAGTTAGCCGGCAATTGGGCGATTGGGGTGAACCGGTAATATTTCCAAAGAACCGCGATAGGAGTGAACTGGCAATAATTCCAATGAACCGCCGATAGGAGTGGACTGGCATAGAAGCTAGTGAACCGTCGTTTGATGAACTTGTTTGCCCGCAATTACCTTGATCAGTCCGTCGGAGCCGAGCTAACAATTCAATTACGAATTAATGTGGTTAATTTTCTTTTCGAATTAGCCGCTTTCTCATTGGATTAAACTAGCCCAGTGCCCACGGAGAGCCATTATTGCATAATGAAGCAATCGCTTAAATAGAGCTAAGATTATAGAAAGCTAACGCAGAACAAGGATGAAACTGTTGGCTTAAGATAACTGCTATTAAAATTTAATGAACCTTATTTTTTTAAGTAACTACCGCTAAACGAAGACGTTGCAGGAGCCATCTATATTATTTTAGTACTTTACTTTTGGCGGGTAATGTTGAATAGAATTTCGACTGGCATTCGTTAACTTATCGACCTCTGTGACAGAGCGATGACTTTGACCCAGAGTTCACGGGTTTGAAACCTGGAGTGGGCAAATAAAAAATTGCTAGTTAATTTATCTATAGAATTTAAACAACGTAATGCACTTGTGGTATAGCCTTCCGGTGTAAAGATTCTATCAGTGTCTAGACCACCATTCAGAATCGAAACAATGTTTGAAACCTATTACCTATAAATACCTATCTAAATATTCATGAACCTGAATAAACCCCTTGTCATTTATCTCCCCTGCCTCTTCCATCGTGCATGCCGTAGTTACACTGGCTCCGATAGTTAGAACCCTTATGCAGGAAAAAAACTAATTTTAAGATCTCAATCCCTTATAGCTTGGTGGTATCAAAAATAACCCACCTTTTTATCTTTTGCTGCATTGCAGGATGTAATTTATACCACTCCGAAAAATTAAAACCACTTGAAACACAGCGGTTTAAATTATTTCCCGCCCACTCCAATGGCTTACTATATCGGCCAATAGATGAAACATACGTACTTTTCGAAGTTTTCGAAATTCTGTGAAACACAAGCATTTTTTTTTGTTTCAAATCTTGTGCCTCAAAAGGTTAAATGAACAAATCAGCAAACATTTTGTATAACTGCCACTTAGTGTAAATAGTTATTCATAAAAAAGGGACCACGTTTCAATTCACAATTCCAAAAAACAAACACACATTGTATAATTTTCTAACATTGCTTCATATATCTAGGGCTTCATTTCGTGATTAAAATTAGCCCCCCTGGTTTTTCAAACATAATGGATTTAATTATTTATAGAATAAGCACAAAAATCAAATCGAGACGGCATCCACGCGATGTTCTGCTAAAGGTTATCGAAAAATACCGATTGAGTGGCATATCTAGAAGAAAATATAATCGGACATCGTTAATATAGAAAGCTACTATCCACCTTTTAAAAATTCATAAAGTTTACGTATTTATTAGAACACAAGATTTGTGAGTTGATTGGTTCTATTTCATACGAACACGTGTAAAAACAATTCTTAAGTTGATGTTTTTTTCACGTTTGTAAAAACATTTAAATCTTACAATGCTCTCATGTTAAGTGGGCGACTTAAGGACCTTAGCACCATAATATTTTTGATCGGCTAAGTACAGAACAGCTAAGTACCCGAGCTAAACTTATCTTACTTAGAATATAACCAAATCGATATACAGGATTAAATAAGGTCTTGTTTGGTCATAGCCCACAGCCATTATTAGAATTGGAATTAGAAGAAAGCTTGATTAATAATACTAGCTAGCTTATTTATACTCGTAATAAGCACGTTGAAACGTGAATAAAAAATCATCTCCGTAACTACTTTTTTTTCAATCTACTTAACGGGGAGAGGGACGTCGGAGAGTTATTATTTATAAATTCAAAATAATGATAATATTATTGTTCAATACGATAAACACGGTGTTTTAAAGAGAAAAAAATATTTATTAGTTTTTTTTTAAAATTTGCACGGGCTTAGCATTTATCAAATAAAATCAGAACTATTACACATTTCTGACCGTTCTACGCATGTTTTATAAAAACATTTAGAAAGTAGAATATCCTTAAAAAATGTTCTGAAGGTTTTTCTTTAACATATCGATGAGATAAATTAAAATAAAGAACAGTGTGTAGTTTAAATTTTTCATAAACACTACGTAACTTTAATGTATTTTTTTTTAAATTTTAATGCGAATTATAAATATTTGGTTAAGTTTATTTATAAAAACTTAACGAGAAAAGATTTAAAATATTTTTCTCCACTTTAAAAATCATATTCATCTTTTAAATATTTTGTAAAACATACAATAGGACGGTCAGAAAATGTAATATTTCTGATTAGATTTTGATAAATGTTAAGCCTATGTAAATTTATAAAATATTTAATAAATATTTTTCCATTTAAAAACATTAAGTTTATCGTATTGCGTAATAATACTATCAATATTTCGAAATAATAAATAATTCCGCCCCGACGTCCCTCTCGCCCTTAAACACGGTCAAAAAAATGCATAAAAAAATCTAAACGTCTTTTAGCAGTAGGTAGTGCCGCTAAGACTAGAAGATCTGGGTTCAAGTCCAGTTGCGACCGTTACTTTTTTCCGTGTCTTTATCCGTTTCTTACTTACAATGAGATTGTAAACTTTAATTAAAAATTATTTCTAATAAATATTTATTTTGTATCTAAACGTTAGCCGGGCTATGAAAAGTCCCCGTTGTTTATTGTCTGTGTCCACCGCCAGCATATCTGATGAATTGAAAACCCTAATGCAAAACTTGACGATTTCTCGTCTGCATTAGATGGAACGAGGCATCCACGAGATAGGGGCCATATAATTAGAATAATTTGAACGATGCAATTCAGCAGCTGTGCACCGCTGGCCGATGAATAAATATCTATCCGTGTGGAACACATGATTTTTTTGTGATTTTTTCTTATCATGTGGAAATAATCCACTCCTCTGCGTATTTGTGCACAAAAAATTCGAATCTAAAAAGAAAAGTACACGATTTACCTGCCATCGCATATTTATTTATTATCGTCTTATTATTTGATTGGCAGATACTAAAAGGTCAACGCAACATCTCAATCGGTGATATCAAAACATACGAGAATTGCGGTAGAGATTTTCTATCGCAGTGAATTAATTTTTCAAATTCCATTTTTTTTCAAACAGTTTTGAATGATCCATAATTTTTTAAATATTTAATAATATAATAAATTTATTTCTAACAAATAAAATGAGAGCTTTTTATGGTACATGAATTTCCAAACATTTTCATGAATTGCAGTTTCTGTTATAAAATCATACCGATGATCAGCCAATATTTTTGGGACTCTAGTTAGGATGGTGAAGATTTATTCGTAAAGTTTTTATTATTATTCTTTGTAATATAAATATATATGCCGTATGCAGAATTTAGTTAATAATTGCGAAGATATTGTCGACACATTTAACACATCAATAGCAAAACATAAACATATCTTATTTAAATTTATTTCGGCAAGCAGAACTGGTCTAATTGAATAAATGACCCACCTCTGCTATGATCTGATTTATTTATTATTACGATAATTATTTTATTCTAACTTACTGTCTAGGAAGATATTGTTAAAAAGCATTTGGTAAATTTAATATTGATCATTAAATTTTTCTAACTTCTTTTACTTCTGATTATTTATACTTTTTCCATGGCATTGTTTATAATATTAATACATTTTTTTAAATTTTCTTTTTTTTTGTTAATTTGAATTTATATTAGCATTTTTGAATTACTAAATAACACGTGAGCATTGTACTGATAAACATATGTTTAATGTTTAATGCCCAATTTGGGCGTAAAAAATAAATAAATCTTTGACCGGGCAGTGGTTGAGTTGGCATTGTGTCTGTGCCTCACACAGGCATCGTGAGTTCAATTCCTCGACTGGCTGAGCCCTCCATCAAGACACAAGCAGCATCTTCAGCTTACTGTGATGGTAGTAGGAGATTTTCAAATATTGTTAGGTTATTCGTAACCTAGGAATGTTTGCTTTTCTTTAAAAAAAAAAATATGTCATTGAGTGTTTTGCAAAGAAAAATATCTACCCATCTCGGCTTAATGAAACCAGTCTCCCGACCGTGGTCTCTTTTAGAAAAATTAGAGCAATCAAAAATGCAGTTGTCTACAAATTTATTAATGATGGTTCTCAATCTATGTCTTGCATTGGACTGCACATAATTAATCCGACAGTGCATATCCTGTGCACATAGTCAGACGTCTTAGTTGCTCTGCGTGGAGCCAGATTACTAGACTGTAAAAAACAGCAACCTGGATTATATTGATTACATCATAATCACAGCATCCACGGATTATACACTGGACCAGAGGCGTTCGCTGTTTTGTGTTGAGTGTACCCCAGATGAGAATGTTTTGTAATTTGCTCATGGAATAAGAACGGTTGTTCTTTGACCGGTTGAATATCAGAGGCGATTTATATACTAACATTTCTGCATTTCCCATTCACCAGTTAAAAATAGTATGTTTGCCAAACAAGAACGGGCTTCAATCACATGTTCCGTGTTGCAACCTTTGTAATGTTTTGTTTATTTTTACTGTATCAAGATTTGCATGTGTTATATTGATACTCTACTAAAAATGGGTGGCTTAAAATGATTTCTTAGAAGCAATCTGCAATTTGTATCGGTGATGAAAATAATTCAGTTCCACAATTTTTTTAAATTACCGTCTTAAGCGATGTAACCATAAATTTCATTCTTACAAAAGTAGTTAGTATTATTTGCTATATGTAAAATATGTCGTCCTATTAGAGGTAAGATCCACAATGAGTATGGTACTTAATGATTTTTTTTATCAATGGGACGATATAAGCTGCTTTAGAACATTTAAGACCTTTTTTTATCACATAGTAAGTACAATTGTGTATTCCACCCAATAATTATCAAATGAATCCCTATTTAATCTCGAATCTTATCTATGTTTTTAAACTTGATTTATTAGTTCAAACCCAGGACCTCTACCTATCCGGGGTAACCGCTTAACTGGTCTCATTAGCTAAGCTGGTTAAGCGGTTACCCCGGATAGCTAGAGGTCCTGGGTTCGAGTCCCAGATGCTACTGAAATCTTTTCAAATTTCTGTTGTTTTTTCGGTTTCGTGGTTCATTTGGGATGTGTTAATATTATCTTCTTCAATGATTGATTTATTAGTACTCAAATTGAATGGAATATAATATTGTTCATCAACAATCAGTGACGTAAAATGAAAGGGTGTATAAAAGTTGAACTCGAATTTTAAAAATATTCTTTGTTTCGTAAATGAAAAAGTTTTAGGAAGAGATCAACTAATAATTAATCAGCGTCAGAAATATCACAGTTTCATGCACCAATATTTAAAGAATTGATTGTGTTATGTAGCCGTTGACACGTTCCACCATCTGTTCCCGGTTAATTTATTAATTTAAAATGGAACAGTTCCCAGAGACCCTTGTTGACTTAACATTATTTCGATATTGCGTCGGCTATTTTATTTTATGAATAAAGAATTAAAATAAATATAACAGTAAACAGCGCCGCGAGATTAAATTCACGATGTGACAGTCCAGAGGCAGATGTGTCCGCTTTACGATCACCACAAATGATGTTTTCTACAGACACACATTGATTTTTTACAGACATGCGACATGTTTTCCTTAGCCATACAAATTGAAAATATTTACGGCGGAATGAATTTAAAAAAAAAAAAAACATTTTTAATTCATCTAAATAGCAGAGCGATTTGTTCGTGAGAGGATTTCGTGGATTTATTTGCTCTTATCGAGATTTACGAGAGGTCGCGATCATACAATTGTGAGGAATAATGTTTACCTAGCATACGATGAATTATGAATTTGGTTAATAAATAACAACAGATTAAATAATTAAACTTTCATTCTCTCAATTTCAGGCAAGGAACATTAGTAGTTTTATCTAGCGATCATATTATCCCGCCTTTACTTAACAATCTTCGAAAAAAAGTTACTAGACTAATTTATGCTCGTCCTGGGTGACCTTTTGCGAAGATATTTTTGAGCAATGTGAAATTTGATAATGTTGTTGGTGTGAAATATATTAAGTAAAGTCCATTAGGTAAAGTAAACAAAATGTCTTCAGTGAGATTTTCCTGTTAGATGATCTGAATTACTACACAAATTGCAATACATCATTTGATATTTCCGGCACTTACTATGTTTGTCAAATTGAATTAAGCACTTCGCATTATGTATACACGAAGTGAAATTCTACACTGGCGGAAAATACATAAACATTTTCCGGGATATTTCAGATATTATAACTTGTAACTTGTATTTACTCTATCGCACGCCAGTTGGTATATTCCTGGTCATTTTCTTTTATATTTTCGTTTACTGGTTACCAAAAATATATTAGTACTAACAAATGATTTTGAATTAACACATATTTGTAAGAAGCATTAACTTTGTGGCTCGCCATAATTTATAATAAAAAACACATAAATTTGTTGTAGACCACTTTTATTTTATTAAAACTCTACCGGTTTCGGAAGCACCCTTCCTTCATTAGGAGAATGTTAAAACTAACTTATGATATAGAATATTGACAAGACATATAAATTTTAGGTGTTGGAATGGGGGGTAAGCAAATGGGTAGGGGTAATTGTAGGATTTCCGGGAAGAACAGAGCGAGTTATTATTATAACTTCTCAGAATTTGCCAATCATCTAATTTCCAAAGATCAGACTTTTAACAAGGACACAGGGGTTACAATTCTTCACCGTAACAATAAAAGCAAAAAATTGGATAAGTTAGAAGCACTCGAAATTAGAAAATCCCTGAATAATAATGCTAGTATTTTAAATAACCAAATTAACTTATCTTTTAGTCCCATTCTGAATATTTTCCCAATAAATCGCTCTGTTCTTCCCGGAAATCCTACAATTACCCCTACCCATTTGCTTACCCCCCACTCCAACACCTAAAATTTATATGTCTCGTCAATATTCTATATCATAAGTTAGTTTTAATATTCTCCTGATGAAGGAAGGGTGCTTCCGAAACCGGTAGAGTTTTAATAAAATAAAAGTGGTCTAAAACAAATTTATGTGTTTTTAATTGCAAATTTACTTCATTTCACATTACTGATATACCATATAGTCTATCTTTAGAGCAGATTAAAAAAAACAATTAAAAATGCGGAGTGTCTGGCAAACGTTAAGAAGTGAGATTGAAAAAGTGTTTATCTTGAATACTGAACAATCAAATTGTAGTAAAAGAAGTGGGGTTAAAAAAACATGTAAAATATAGTAATATTCTCTTCTGTTCTATATATATATTATGGAGAATATATGACGCGAATGTGAATGTAAAAAGAAGCCGAGGACGTCGGAGGAAGACATGGCACGATCAAGTGAATCAAATACTTGAGTCGAGCCATGTCAGAAGTCGGAATAACAGAAGATAATGTACAAGACGTTGTATGAAAGTGAATGAAGCAAAAAGTGTATGCCAAGATCGAGTTGTCTGGCGGTCCGTCGTCTCTGCCTACCCCTGCGTGGAAACGGCGTGATGGTTAGTTAGTTATTTAGTTAGTTATATATATATGTGTGTATATAGGCATTTTTTGTAATAAAAGCTTTTCTTTTATCGTTATTTTAAAGGAATATTTAAATTTTGTTTATTTTTTTTTCATATAATTGATTTTTGCAGAGTTTGTAAGGGTTGACGATTTCTATAAAATGTGAGTTTACTTCTAGGCCCATGGTGTGCTATCCATAAAGGCTAAAAAACTTTGCCTACATTAAGAAAAACAACGAACCATGCGGAGAAATTAAAAAATGCGATATACATCTAAAAAATAGATAATCACTCGTAATCAGTAATAAAATAGCCATTTTCAAATATTCAACTCACTCTTCATACCCGAACTTGAGAACTATATATAGCCTACCTTTGACAATAGATCAATGCACGTCACTGTTAAGAACTACTCGATAGTGAAAATCCTTCTACTAAAAATGTTATGAAACGTGCCAAAAAATTACATTAAGACATTTTGCAAAATATCAAATATTTTGCGGAAACTGTAGAAGTTATGCAAAATCTCTCATCGTCAAGCTATTCACAGGCATGGATAAAAATACACCGCACTCAAAATTTTAAGAAAGCCTTGCAAATAATATTATTGAATATAATTTTTGTGAAAACTGTAGAAATGATTTAAATACTCTCATATTCACGCACCGAGAATAGAATTACAAAGAAGATAAGTGATAAATACACACTTCATCACCTCGTCTTTATTGGTTTAGGCGGCGCATGCGGCGAGTATTTAAGGTCACCTATTCAATTCTCTGTTATCAGTTTGCGTAAGGCTTCCTGGTGCCGTATTCACACAATTTCGTCTGACAGGGCCGCAGCGAGTAGAATAGCCGCCCCTGAAAAACAATCATCGCGGTTCACAAAAAATATGCTACCAAGAGTCAAGCATCTGTCGCGAGCTTTCAAGATTCCCAGTTTCACTTACAGGTCCGCAACGAGGAGTATACCCACCCATGTACCACCACGTATGTAAAAAATAAAGTTAGGTATTATCTACTTATAAAACGTTTCTTTCTGGTAACATGTGCGGTCATGAGTGAAACATCTGTTGCAATGTATTAAGACATGGCGCGACTGTGTACAAACGTCATGCAGATAAATTACATAAGCCAATACCGATATTATGAAACGAATTTTCATTAATTTCTTAAAACCTTCTTGATGTACTTTTCTTATTAGTGTTAAAAACCCTTACATTGGTTTTGTATTATTTTTATGTTTCTTTATTCGATCATAAATAATTTTAAGACTAAAAAAATATTCCAATGCTAAAACAATACTAAGGGATCTAAACATACCGTCTTTTAAACAAATTAAATACTGAAATATAATAGTTTTTCTCTTTAAAATGTTTAACGGCCAACAAAATTCTGAATTCTTGAGAAAAATTAATAAACATCAACACAGACATAACCACTCTACAAGAAAAATAAATTAAATAAGGCTTCCCTTTCGAAAGAAAACAAAATTGCGAAACTCATTACTATATAGAGCCATGAAGATCTTCCAAGAAATACCCCAATATAAAATAACAGAAAAATGTTTTGAAATTTTAGGAGGAAGTGATGAAATACGAAAAGCGCAAATTCGAAATTATCCATGTCGTAATTTTTAAAGTTTGTAATTAAAGTATTTCTTAATTGTATGCAGAGATTACATTCATATTAAAATAGGTGTAACTAATATACATGTGTTCTATAAAAATAAGTTAAATAAGTAAACGGTTTTGCCATACATAATCTTAAATCTTTTATTACCTACTCATCTTTAAAACAAAATTTGTGTTTAATAAGTTTAAGCATTCATTTACGTAGGCTCACTTATGTGGATATTTATGATAACGAACGAATCAGCGACCAACTTATTGTTAGCGTTGGCTTTAGCCGTATTTAGTCGTAATTTGAAATAAAGTTTAATAATTAAAGTTATTCCTAAACTTAATATCTTTATGCAGAGATTACATCCGTTTGCGTAATGTTTCCGAGATTCTATAAAAATAGGAGTTATAATAAGTTAAACGGTTTTGCCATACATAATCTTAAATCTTTTATTACCTACTCATCTTTAAAACAAAATTTGTGTTTAATAAGTTTAAGCATTCATTTACGTAGGCTCACTTATGTGGATATTTATGATAACGAACGAATCAGCGACCAACTTATTGTTAGCGTTGGCTTTAGCCGTATTTAGTAACTAGATTTGAACAGCGAGGTTATTCCTAAACAATATCTTTATCATCTACTTTCTCCTCACTCCCTTTGCGAAATTTCCGAGATCTGGATGCCATAGTTGCACTGGCTCACATTAATCAATGTATCAAAATAACATTTCCGACAATAATTCGCATTCACTTTGTATGCATTCCTGAAAATGATTTTCTGAAATTAATGCTAAATGCTAACGAATGAATCAGTCACAGATTCCCCTTGGATCTGCCGCTCTCGTGCGCCGCATCATCCCACTCGAGGATGCGGCGTCCCTGCGCACCGTCAGTGAGTAGTGCCGATGCGGTGATGATCAAGTAGCCGCTAGCTGACATATGTGTCGATACTTTTGTCTGTTTAATTAATATTAATGGCCCCTTAAAGCGGCGTCCTCTGAGCGGAGCGAGCGGGCGCCGCGCGCGCCGTGACCGATCTGTTGTGTCCCCCAATGTACTGCCTACTTGTTATGCGTTCAGGGGTGGTACAAGCGCTTTGATTCGAATGAAACATCGAAATGTTGTATTTGTGGTCTTCGATGTGGTTAAGTGGTGTGCAGTATATCATCTACGGAAATCATACGAAAAAAACTCACATACGGTTGGTTACCCCCGCCATCTAGAAAATGGTAGTTTTCATGAAACCTTTTAGCATATTTTCAATTGGCCTAATGTATTGATTTTTTTGTCAAAACCCATGTAGATGCTTATTCTAAGACATCGTTAAAATAAAGTTTGTAAAAAACGATAATACCTTTTTAAAATATGCGTTTTTTATTGTGTTTTTACTTACCAATGGTGAATGTTTATCACGTAATTGTGATAAGTAAAAAAGAATCAGAGTATTTTTTTATGTTTATGAGTTTTATAAGATTTTTACCTCTTTGCATCCTTATTTTATATACAAAACTGGTTATAGAACAATGGAAAGACGAAAAATGTAACGAAAAAACTCATCTTAAACGTCAAAAATCTAGGTTGCAATAACACCGTCATAAAGTGAAAGGCAATGCGGTGGCAGAAGGTATTTCAAGATGGTAGATAAAAACACAGTATACACGTATTCGTAAATGTAAGTATAAACGTAGCAACTTTATCGTAGGAATTGTGTTTTTACTTTGAAATTGGAATAACATCAAACACAATATCTTCTTAATATTAAATTATGTGTTACATAAAACATAATAAATCCGATACTTCCCATATTTAAATTATATTTTACCACGGCAGTATATATTCTCGTATATAGTAATATTTTTATGAAATCTGATGATTTTCCAAGAAATTTTCAAATCGCATATGACGTTAAATATTTTATTCATTGGGTTTCAATATAAATATAAATTGTTTCGATGTTTTTTTTTTCAAAATAAAGTGACACCCCTGTGCATTCTCCTCTCTTGAAATGGTTCTATTTCTAGTATAGCCTGATTGATTGTTGTGAAGATTTTCTACCGATAAATCAATGCTGTTAACTTCAAATGATTTCAATTATTGTAGTCGTTACGCATTGATTTTTTGTAATCGAAATCAATCGAAAAGCAATGCTTCCACTCGAAGTCATTAATAGCGTTTTCAATTTAATCGATTAGGGGATACGGATCGGCTATTCTCTGGCAGATCGTTTGACAGACTTAGGCAGAGATATAATTATCTTGGATATTTTTCCTTTAAGATGTTCGGAATTGCGGAAAGTGACTTGAAGTTTTTTTACGTTCATCCTTTTATGTTTAATAACGATGCAATGCCAACAATACCAATTAGAGACGTACACGTTACAATAAAATCTTTTATCTTAAGACATGTGTTATTTTTTAAAACTGTCCTTTATTATCGGTATAAATTAAAGAGGTAGGTGTTATAAGGAATCTTGGTTTTACCCGTCTCAGAACAGACATCGTCTAGTGAGACGGGTAAAGTACATATAAATGTTTAAATTTTATGCCAATAAACGCCCGGGTTGCCGGCAATGAAATTAAATGAAAATGATTTAACAAATTAAGTAAATTTTACCCTTTGCTTTCATAAAAGCTATTGTTATTTGTCAAGTGCAGTCAATTCTCTAACTCGAGAAGGTACTGCAAAATGAACCTTTACTTGAGTGAAAATATTGTGAATCTTCGGTTCCTATGAAAATTTTATGTTGTGAAGACTTAGAGAATAATAAAAATAAAAGTAAATATAAATCGTTATTCAATATTTGCACTACTTTCGTGGAATAGAACCCTCAGGTTACGGCACAGAGCTAGTAGATACTTACAGATGTTAGATGCTGTGAAAGGTTTGTAGAATTCTAATTTTTAAAACAACCCGGGTTATGGATCCAAATGCTTACAACAGTAATGGAATAACATGTAGGTAAAAGTACTATAGGCTATCGACACAAGAGTCGAACTTTAAAATGTACTTTGTTTCTCAATGAACTCAAGTTTCCACTTTCGAAAGTGCAGGCCGTACTATATTTATATTAAAAAGTTGGTTAAGTAACATAAGTTTTCACGACTGAAGTAGTAAGTACTAGAAAGTATTAGTGCACCATTAAAACTTATGGACATATTCAGTTAGAAGTAAGCTCAAAAGACACATAAAATTTATTACAATTTTATTGCATCCACAGATCTGGTATATACTGTTAACGTCCCCGAAGCTACTCATATTTAGAACGTATTTTAGTGCTTTCATCACAGCGATAAAAAATACATAGTTGTTGGTTTATTATTGGGGATGCTTTGACTCGACACCTTATATTTTGGGTAACATAAAAATACAAATAGAAAGAAAAAAACTGAACAGAACGGTCGGATAAATAAGTGTTAAAAAAGGGAGGGCTTTGCAATCGTTCGCTTCAAATTGCTACACCATATTTATTCAGAGGAAAAGGGATGTAACTTTAAAAAATAATTTAATCTATGGTCCATCAGTGCATATTTTATAAAAATGGGATTTATGCATGGTGTTTAGAAAAAAAGTATCAGCTTTTAAAATAAGTTGATTCTAATACAGCTATGTAGTTTAATATTCGATTTCGTTATTTTACAACCATTTGTAATAGAGATAATTGCGTGGAAAAAAGATTTTTTTTTAAATATACGATGTCAAGGTATCCATGATTTAGTTGTAAATAATAAATAAAAACATATGGAAAGATATCCAATTTTTCGTATCAATTGGAAAATGTTCAAATTCGGGAATCAAGCTTAATCTCACTTTTTTTTATTATTTATTAATATATTTTTATTAAATTCATTCATTATATAAATATACAAAGGTGTAAATACAAGTTTTTTTTATAATCAGTTATTGAAAAAAAAAACACATGATCTAGAGAGAAGGAAAATAATTTTTATATAACAAAAAATCTTACATGGGCAAAGCCAGTGCGTGGATTTACTCGGTATTAGTCAGTGGCAGTAAAAAATTGAGTTTTTTTTTATCCGAATGTAGGTAGGTTTTTGACAGTCTCCGTGGTTGAGTTGTTTCGATCATCGTCGCGGGTTCAAGTACCGGCTTGCTCAAGTAAATGTCATTTGATTAATTTGTGTTATTTACACAATTAATTCATTAAAAATAATATGTAGTGTATTTACCGCACGTTCCAGAGTTGTAGATACTGTAAGTATCGCCCTGGTGAAAGACTACCATTCAGAATCGAAACGTTGCTTGAAATGGCTTTTTAGTACCCAGATCTGAAAAGTCAAGTACTTCCCCACCTCCCTTCTTCCTATCTCCTTCCCTTCCTCAATACCTTCAACCTCTAAACGTACTAAATTGGGGATGCCATCGTCTTACAGCAGCTGGGACTCTTGTACCCAGTACGCCACAGTAATGAAAAAAAGTTGACATATTATGATTTTCTACATTAATTTCCACAATTTTGAAATCAGACACAAAAAGAAAGAAAATTCTTCCAAGCCACCCACTTTCTTCAATAAAAAGGTACTATTTGACGCATTATTTTCATTTTGAGTATGAGATAAATAAGCTAGATCAATGTGTACTGTTTACGACCATCTGACAGCGCCCAATAAACATCATGTAAACAAACAGAAGTGTATGAACTAACCGAATGAAAGTATCCGTAGCTCTCCCACTTAATACGTCATCTCTTTTCAGTTAATAAAATGGCCAATGTAAACAATTGTAAACAATTCATTCGATCAGACAGCAGTTTAATTCGAAGAAAAATACCAACTCTTGGATCGGTTTATCAACCGATGCTTGGGTGGTTTAATATATTTTTTTAACGGTGCGGTTTTTCATAATTACTCGTGTTGTTTATGTTTATTGATGTGTTTAAGAGGTGTACACGAAGATCAAAGGATTATAAAAAATCTTTAAAACTTAGTCTTATTCTGTCGCCTTGAAGGACGGTTGGCAAAAATCGACATAGAAATTATAGCTTTACTGGAGCAATAACATTTTTTTAACCTTTTATTAAGTCTACTATTTTCAGGTCTTCAAAATGCTTTGAACTGTCATTTTTTCTACCAAGGTAGTTATGAAAGGTCTTAAAATTGGAAAATTATTTCTTTAAATTAACTGATTAGAAATGTATTGGAATCACTTATTTTAATTTTATTTTATTTGGAAAACCAACAGTTTACAATAATTATTATCTATGGTTAATAAATTTAAATTATTCAATTAGAAAAGAAAACGTACAGGGTTAACCTATGGGGTTAGGATGATAGGAGGGAGGGAAGCGGAAAGGATCTAGTCTATGTAGAGTAATATGTATTGTGTGAATGTTATTTATTGCTTTTAGGTTTGAAATTATGAGGAGCTGAGTTGAATAAGTCACCGTATGAAGTGTTAAAAATGTGTGAAGCGCGGTGAATACAAGTATTTTGTTTTGAGTTAGTATTGCATTGATGTAGGTTAAGTGTGTGGTTTTGTCTGTCAGACACCTCAATTGAATTCGTTGAGGTAATTCAGAGCAATCTATCACAGACGTGGCTATTTTTTGTAAAAACAGTACATCTGCGGAATTTCTACGGCTTTC
This sequence comes from Halesus radiatus, assembly GCA_022606495.2. Classification (NCBI taxonomy): domain Eukaryota; kingdom Metazoa; phylum Arthropoda; class Insecta; order Trichoptera; family Limnephilidae; genus Halesus; species Halesus radiatus. Next base: position 83,470 of record JAHDVE020009472.1, read on the forward strand.
TAATGACGAAATCCCGAAAAACGTAGATGACTCCTCATGACTCAAGTGGGGACGATCGCCTCGAAAATTGAGGTATCGTAGAACACGGTTTTGTAATTTCTCAATCCTTTCTGTGTGTGATATGTACCTGGGATTCCAGACTTGAGAGGCATACTCCAAAGAACTACATAAGCGAAGTACAGCATTTTCATGGTGCTTACATTTTTACAATGTTTGTAGGTTCTTATTGAAGCTTATTAAATTCATTGTAATATTTAATCGTTATAGATAATATTAACAAAATCCGAAATGATGTACGACGCAGAAAAAGAGAGAGAAAAAAAGGTTAAGAGTTGCACTGTGTTGAAAAAAAACTAATCAATAATTTGAGTTTGGTAATGTGACGAAAATATTTGATTGTCTTCTTTGTTTTCCATATAATTTTTAAAATATAGGTTTTTTTATTTGTTCTGTGGTTACCGCACAAGAGTCCCAACTGCTCACAACCATCTGGACCCACTGAAACTATGACATCCCCAATTAGTGTATGTTTTGAGCCTAAAGGTTGTGGGGAAAGGAAGGAGACGGGGAAGATGATGGATATTCAGATCTGGTCACCAAACACGGCTAAAGCCTTCTCAAGCAATGCTTCGATTCTGAACGGTGGTCTTCCACCGGGGCGATACTGTAAGTACCCATCACTCTGGAACGTGCCGCAAATCAACTACATATTATTTTTAATGAATAAATTGTGAAAATAACACAAATTCATCAAATAAAATTTACTTGCCCACGCCGATATTTGAACCTGTGACCTCCGGATCGCAGCCTGGGATCGTAACCATCCAACCACGGAGGCCGTCAAGTCAATCATACTTTTGAAAAACTGCGCCCGTAGAGTTGATCGACGTAATAAATTCCTGACTCACTTTTTACTGCGCTCTCATATGATCTTTATTTATACGGACTAACTAGGTCACTAGTTATTACGTTTTATGAGGCGACTTCACGTGGGATCCTAAAATAAATGCAGTTGTAGCCGACGCCATACATTTTCCGCGAATACGAAATTGATTTATGCGATGCGGACAGACGTCGCGAAAAGCTTCAGATGAGATTTCCGATTGAACGGTAGAAATGGTCACCAATTAGTTTCATTCGCTTTTAGGAAATCGATTAGTAAAAGGTCTGAGAAAATTTATTGGTTTTATTTTTGATATCGCTTTGTTTTTGTTAGTTTATTAATTGCGGCAGATACAAAATTACTGTACATGAAGTATGATGAATATCGCCATGTACATACAAATAACCGAAAAATTGCTTGAAATGGCTTTAGCCGTATTTAGTGTCCAGATTTGTAAAAACTAGGTACTTTACAATCTTCCTCTCCCCCATATTCTTCCCCTTCCCACTCCATAAAACCTCACAATACACCACAGTATGGAATACCATCCTAATGGCTCCGGTAGTTGGAGATCTTGTGCAGTAGGTATAAAAAAAAACTCGTTATATTGCGTTTTCAGTTTTTCTAATAAAAAAATGTCAATGATGAAAATGACTCGAAACTGAACTCGCAACCCCCTTACTCAAAAGAAAATGCTTACTTCCCTAAATAATAAAATAAATTATTGATTGATGGAAAATTATTTTAAGAATAATGTATTACTTAACTAAATATAAACTTTAAACCACGTAATGGCGCCATTTAAAACAAAAATTATTTTATAACCGCACAATTTAAAATAACAATTAATATAGAGTGCAAAATTATTAACATCATTTGAAGCCTTCTCATAAAACGTATAACAAGCTATCACAATATGATGTGATGTATGAAATTATATTATTTGCTTTTAATACATTTACCACTATATAGCAGGATCTCGAATCCGGTCCACCCCCAATACATTCGCAAACTAAACACAGCTATAAATTTAAAGTTACCATTCTAATCTGATTGTAAGATGTAAGTTTTATCCTCCTTAACCCGTTCCTACACTAATTCGAGAATTTCATCTCGGGCATATATCAATCCGTAATCCGGCTGGCTATAACTTAGAGTCATCATCCCGGCTGCTCGCACTGTTCACTTTTCCTTTCTCCGGACTACGCGGGTGTTCGTGTGTTCATGCGTGAGCGAGATTCTCATCCTCCATAACAGTGTTTCTCAACGTGGGGCGCACGCCGCACGCCTCACCGGGGGGTAATTTCAATATTTTAGGGGGCAATTCGCCAATCATTCATATATTTAATATGTGTTGCATTTTCTGTTTAAAAAATCGCATTTATCGATTTTTTTTCGATATTACAACCATAACTTTCAAGCGAAAATAAAGTATGGCAGCACTTGCGTAAATGTTAAAACACGGAAATTACAATCGTTAAAGGAAGGTGACAAAGCGTCAAGTTGTTGGAATGGTTAGAGTAGGAAGGCCTGGTAAGTGGGAAAATCAATTTTTAAATTATCGCTTTTTCTAATTTCTAGGGGGCTTGTATATATAGGTAGAACCACCAGAAGTTTCGACATTAGAGTTAAAGAACATATTAGAGCATTAAAAAATAACAGTGAATCGGAATTTGCGGATCATTTAATAGAAAATGATCATACTTTTGATATAGATACAGGATTAAAAATACTTCATACGGGATACAAAACAACACAAATTAATAATTTAGAAATACTAGAAATTAGAAAAAGCGATAATTTAAAAATTGATATAATCGCCCTATATTAAATATTTTCCCACTTAATTCCTACTCTAATGACCATGGTCACCTATTTAACGATTGTAATTTCCTATTATTTGTCTTTCCCCTATCCCCACTTAAATCTTTGTAATTTCCAAATTATTGTAATTTCAGTCTTTCCCCTACCACGTTCTATATTTTAATTGTTAACTTCAGTATACATTGATACCTGAAGATGTGAGCATCGCTCACGAAACATGTTGTAATATTGTATATTAATAAAGTGATGTATACAAAGTTATTTTGTTTTAATTAAAATAATTTATTGTATTGAGGGGGACTTCTTGCTATAACATGGCATAAGCTAGTGCGGCTAGTGGGAAACATCTTTACCGATAAATTCCCATATATATATAACTTCATTTGTGTAAGTAACCAATGATCTGTACATAATGTAAAATATGATTGAATGTAAAGAAATTTATCTATCAGTAATTAGTCAAACACGTGGTGAGTTTTCCCTTGGAAGCATGCATCTTTCATTTGAAAGATATATGTTATGGACCAAATATTTTTTTTAGATGGTGTCGAAATCTATTTTTTTGTGTTTTTGGAGCGTGGAAGTGGGACAGGGTATAAATAAGGTTGAGAAACACTGCTCTATACTCTGTTCTCTGTTACAGGACAGGAAAAGCGTTTTTAGTGAAGGGTCGCTTTGAAAACTTATTTGATGATCAAAAATAGTGAAAAGATATACTCTGATCCATACTGATTTGTAAGAAGACTGATGTCCCCAGTTACAATACCTTTCAACTCCTATACCCCAGATAGGTCAATGAAATGCTGGCGGGTGTTCCTGAGTTCATGCGTGAGGGAGATTCTCATACTATTTTCTAGTAATAACAGGGTAGGTTATAATTTTGAAGAGATTCTTTCTTGTATAGTAGTTTACTACTGTATCGTATGATTACTGCGGGGTAAGAGGGAACTTCAGGCGGGTGTTCCAAACTAGTTCGAACCAATTTGAACTACTATCGGTTGTGCACAAATTCAATATTTAAAATGGTTTACTCGTAGAAGACTGGAAAATGTTTTTACCGTGAGGTCGCATTGGAAATTTGATTTTTGACTCAAAGACCCGGCATTGTCAAATATAAAAAAAATAATTATTGGTATTATTTCGAGAATTTATATAAATATAAGTATAAGTGAACGTTTTTTTTATGCGAGTACCACGAGAGTCCCAGCTACTCCCAAAGCCGTCTGGAGCCAGTGAGACTATGGCATCCCTTATTAGGGTATGTTGTGAGGAAGGAGATGCGAAAGAGGAAGGTAAGAGGAAGGCGGGAAAGTACCTGACTTTTCAGATCTGGTCACCAAACACGACTAAAGCCATTTCAAGTAACGTTTCGATTCTGAATGATGATCTTTCTCTAGGACGATGCTGAAAGTATCTACCAATCTGGACCAGCCCATTAATAATATTTATTTCCCTGGCGAGAAACCTTAATTCAGAATCGACATGTCGTTGAAATTGCTTTCGCTACTTAGGTATGTTTAGTCAACAGATCATTGACCGAGTTTCTGAGTAGTCTGCATAGTCTAAACGGTTGTGTCCCATGTATCAATGGTTTAATCCTATGCCAAGTTAACCCTCCATCATTGAACAAGCAACATTTGCCGCTTATGATCATGGAAGTAGGAGTAATTCACATATATTTTTTTTTAAAGAAAGACAATTATTCCCTGGTTACGAATAACCCGACAATATTTGAAAATCTCCTACTACCATCGCAGTAAGCGGAAGATGTTGCTTGTGTCGTAAATGGAGGACTTGGCCAGCCGAGGAATTGATCTCAAGACGCCTAGGTGAGACCCAAACGCGATGCCAACTCAGCCACTGACCGGTCATACTGTCAGGTTATTCGTAATCCGGGAATATTTTTCATTATTTTAAAGAAAAAAAGAAATGTTATTAATAACAGATGATTCTCAACCAATCTCCTCCTTTCCAACTTCTTCTTCCTCACTTATTAAAGCCTCAAAATATGTCTCATCACAAATAAACGATTCTATAGTTCCACCGCTATCCGGCATTCAAGTAAACCAATCAAACATAGGAAGTAGTGAGTATTATAGTAATCAACAGATGGTGAGGTACACATTTTGTTTTAAAAAAAGGCTTTATATTGCAATGATTTTTCTTGGTTTTTTTGTTTTTTATTTTTTTATTTATTTTTAATTTTTTGTTAATTTTTAATTAATTTTTCTTATTATTATTATTTTTTAAATCGGTGGTTTTGTTGAAAATGAGGAGAACATTACGCCTCTATAAAAGGCAAAAAATAATAAAATCCATACATTTTAATTTCAGTATATTGAATAACCAAGTAAATTAATCTTATAGCCTCTTATTCTACATATTTTCCAGTGAACCGCTCGGTTCCTCTTGAAAAAATCCCTATTTACACCTTCCCCTTTCGTCGCCTCCCACTCCAAAACCTAAATATTTAGTCCTGTCGAAGGAATGGTACTTCCGAAACCGGGCAATCATTATATGTATTAAATTGAAGTGGTTTAAAAAAATTTAAGTGTTTACATATAATTATGGCAAGCCACAAAGTAAATGTTTTTTTACGAATAACTTTTATTACTAGTTTAGTTAAAGTTTCTAAAAAGGTACGTGATTTTATTACATATGTTTAGTTATGGTTTAAGATGAATCGAATTTTAAATCATGTACGGTAAAGTTAATTCTTGTTTTGATATTTGACATTCTAATCTCAAAACCGACAGGCCATAGATTTGGAACGTTTTGGCAGGCTTTGAAAAATTGACACTTTGAAAATTACTTTAACTACGAAATAAATAAAAAAATACTGGTATTTAAAGTTAGAACGCATTACTGATTATTAAAAAAAAAATTAGGTAGAAGTAGCATCAATTACTGACGTAGGTATTATAATATCATTGCAAAAATCACACACGCATTAATCGTGAATGCAAATTAATCTTCTGTTTTAGAGTTTAACACAGTTTTACATCTTTCAAAAACATTTTATTTTTATTTTATAAAACTGTACAATATTTCTGTCGTACGTTTGGGGCTATACGGGCGGCGTACTGGCCGCAAGCGAATGTTTTCCTAGCCCTGCTCTATACGATTATAGTCACATTTCCCTACATCATTTTCGCTTACGACACCGTGACAAAGCTTAACTCACCCCAGGGCGCTTAGTAAGCGGGTATCATCTTATAAATTAAGCTACCTTCTACGACGATTGTATTTTTTTTGTTTTGTATCTATATATTCTGAACTTTTTTCACTTTACTAATGTATTTTAGTACGTATAGAAAATAATTGAATGGCTGCCTATAATTTTCTGTAAACATATAATTTATTAATGACTGATTCATCGGAAGGTGAAACGGCTTTTGTAAGCTACTTTTTTCAGGTCTATCAGTGGCAGGTATGGCACAAAATCACATTACATCGTGCGTGAATGTGTTCATAGATAATGTGACCAACTAATTCTGCCATGTCTGCTACTCTACATGTCTGCACGGCGCGGTGCTGGTAGATGTGAATCGAACTTAAATCGTTAAAACAAATACATTTTCACAACTGAATTTAGTAAATTTACGACATTAATTATGAATTCAGGTAGGTACTTAACATTTATTGGAAAGTTGATACATACGTGTAATAAACGAAAATTTTAATAGGTTCATGAGTTCTGGCTAGGGTATCAGGACGAAAATATAAAGAGATTCGTAATAATTAAAAATATTTATAATTCTTCTTTTGATAGAGAGTTTTCAACGTAGAAACTGATGTAGTCATTTGTACGACAAAAATCTTCCCTTCATTATTTCCCTGTATTACATTTTGATGATTAGGTATTAACTTATTTCTCTCTTTAATTCTAAGACTCTATTAAAATCATGACCTCAGTGGTAGATTGTCATTGTAGACTACTTGAAATATTTTATTTGGTTGCAGGGTAATTTATAGAGTAGTTCACACAACTTTGAAAAAAGTTTTTGAAAACGACAGAAAAGGAGCATAATTAGTACACGTTTTCCTTGATATTGAGTGCAATGGTACAATAACCATAAAGTATTTTATTTTTATTTTGTGTGTTTTATTAAAAACCGAGAAAAAATATGATTTACGTGTGTTCGAGAACATGATGCAGTGGCCTAAATGACAAAGGGAGATATCCAGCAATATGGAGCAAAAACAGTGGAAAACATTCGAGCAAAAACAGGGGCTCGCCTTTCCTCTCACCCCCATTAAAATCATTTAGGGGTGTTTTTCGTCATTTTAATCAGAGTGAAGAACCCCCATCAGTCCGGGCGTCTCGCTTTGAGAGCCCGCGCGTGCTTTTTTCCCTTTTTCCTTTACACTCCACGTCGTTCATTACATGGGAAATATCCGCTCAAACAATGTTTGCTTAGTTATTCATTACTTTAATGGATACCTTTCGCCGGAGACGGAATAAACTGTCTCGCCAGCCGAGAGGTGGGACTGATACGGTCCTGTAAAAATAATAGAATGGACCGACTTGATGGCTTAAGTAATTATATGAAATATATTTATGTTGACTAATACAATTATGCAAAAAGTCGGACACATTTTGAGGCTAATCATTAATCGGCGGACAAACGTTATACAGGAGTAACTAATCAAGCTCTACTAATAACTGAAACATACATATCTTAAATATGTTGTATTTATGCAAGTGTGTATCTCTTTCCTTAGGATATATTTTCATTGAAGAAAACAATATTAACATAACCTAAATTAAAGATGAATCCGGACAAAAGGACAGAAACTAAAAAGATTTCAGTCGCATCTGGAACTCAAACCCAGGTCCTCTGCCTATCCGGGGCAACGAACAACCGACTTAGCTAATGAGACCAGTTCAATTTGTGTCATCTTCATCAATATCGTATCTCAAATTCAAGATTTTATGAATATTATTTTCCATTTTTAATCTCATATTATTGGCAGATATTTTTATGATGTTTACAAAGTTCTACCCGTACTCAATTGCAAACTTAAACAGTGTCTAAAAATTGATATATTTACATGTATGTTATATGTAAACATATTTATTTTGATGTTATTTCTGCACAGCGAAAATGAAGGTTTTATGTGGTCTTTGAGGATATTGTGTGGAAGTTATTTTTATAGAGAGGAAGGAGTGAACCCGGTTCTGGAAGAGTCGCATGCTGTAGGAGATAGGAGACAGTAAACACTTACCGGGGTAGTCGTTTTGCAGTACTTAGTAAATCGATCAATAAGGTTGTTACACATGTTAATTGTATACATGCGAAAAAGATTCGTTTATAAAATTTGCATTGTACTTATCAAGAATACAAAAAAAAACTATTAAAATGAACAGAGCATAGTTGCAGTAAAACGTCCTCATTCCTCCCCTACAAACATTTTAGTGGGTCCGTGACTGAATACGATCGTCTCTGAAAATAAAACGACTTTATTTCAGCTTCCTTCTTAAAATTTAATGCGCCCTGACATCTCAATACCGAGTCATAGTGTCAGGGCGGTCCGTGGTCTTTCGGAGATTGTTTACGTTTCGCATTAATTACTTTTTTCGTCCTTTGTGAATAATAAGTGAGGCGAGAAGAAATGTGCGAGTACTTCTTTTAAACTGTCTTAAATACACAGAAAAAGGATCTCGGATTCTTATTTCGAAATAGTAGGAGGGGTTTAAGAGACAATGAATTAAATTTTAGCAGAAATATAATGGTTGAAATTTTTCATTAATTTCATTTCGTGACATTTTTAGCATTCATTTTATCTTTTTAGGAAGTAAGTTTAAGTCTGTTCCTAATAAGGCAGCTTCATACCCTATATTCGTAACGTGACGGTTGTAATTGGGTAATTAGCAATTAGTAACATTTCTCATTTACAAAGTTCCTTTAAAAATAGCAACATCTGTTTATTAACTGAATTGCCAATGACGCGAGATATATGAAAATGAATTTCTTTAATTCATATTTTTATTATCTCAGTAAAATAAATCCAAAAAGAATCGTAATTTACAGTCAGTAGTACATTATCTTTTCTAAGTGCATTGACCTACGGTAGTCACATCTCCTGCGTCAAGTCTTCATATCTCTTGCGTCAAGACTAAGATCATTTGCGTCATTTGTATCATTCCAAAATCTCTGTAAGGTGCAAAATGGCGCCATCAATTCGTCGTTTGCTCCCAGAGTCTCGGGACTGCAGAATGAGTAATGTGGTGTTCGGAACACTGTGTGTTAAACGTATTATTATTATTTCGGTATTTTCGGTTTTGCGGCTTAAATATTTCCACGGACGCATAGGAGGCGGCGTGACGTCACGCGTGCGTCAAGTACCGGCCCGCGTAATCAGGCAGTACCATCACCTGCCAAATTCACGTGTGACAGCATTTTTTTTACAATTTTTTACAGGCGATTTAGCAATGCGAATTTTTTTTGTGGAAATATTCGATGATTGCTACGGGTATAGCCGGTATACCGATAGAGGAGTGATGACTTAAGTAATTATACAGTTAAAAAATAAATCTTATTTAGTTGGTGGAGCTCGACCAGTTGACGTCAGCTTATGCTGTGATAATTGTTTATTTTTCTCTAAGTGATAATGAGAAGCTACTTTCTTAGGAACAAGGTTCGCAGAAATTGCGGAAGCTGTTAATCTTCGTCTACCGTTGACAAATTATATTATCAGAGAAAATAAAAACAGCAACTTTATTAAAAACAAATTATCTTTAATAAAAATTAATTTCTAACTTCCAATTATTTGTTTGTTTCCGGACTATGGTTTAATAATTTCAACATGTACATAGAACACGAAATGTAAAACAAGAGATGTTATAAAAAAGGATAGTACCTACCTACACACATTCATATGAATTAAAGAAATGACATAGGAGACAAAAATGCTGGCAAAGGAATTATAATTATCAAAAATGTACTCAATTAACATTTGGAATGCCGAGCGCCCGCGATCTAATCTTCCGTAGTGTGCCAAGGGAAATTTTGCGAGAGGCTCGCCCGAGTCTATTTTCGTAATGACTGATTTGTATTTTGCAAAATGATTTTTTTGTAAGTTGTTCCATCTTACCAGATAATTTGTTTATATTTGTATATATCTATCATAAGTAGTTTCTCCAGAATAGATACTTATATTCAGAGAAATTATTATCGGATACGCCGGTGTTCAAGTATTCATCAATCAGCGTTTACAAAGTTATATTTGTGCAAATAATCTATGTACAATATTTATTTTTAAAAAAATGTATATTTCGGATCATTTGTCTTCTGGGTTACCTTTAACTGAAATACGAACGATGGATGTTTTGAATGTCAATTAATTAACATACCTCGTGAAGCAATTACAAGTTATGATGTAAAAAGAACATATGTTTTTATAATCCCGTCGTTATCCAAGTCATGTGCACAATTGAAATATCTGTTTTTATTAATTGAACCGAAATAACGGTGAAGCATTAGGCAGTCTGTGTAAGCAGGTGTGCCTACCTCAACGTGATGGCATGTTTACAAGTTAGTTATATAATATTTGTTTCTATTCAAAGAGAGCAATCAGTTGAATTTTCCAAAATGTAGCTGGAACGGTTAGAGATATTTGCCAGAACATGTCATTACGAAATGGTCTTCATAAAATATTTATGAATCTCCTTTACAAAGCATTCTCTAACAACCATTATACAATTATCATTATTTTGAAATAAATAAGCCGTTACGTGTCTATATCAATTGAAACAATAAAACCGTTACTAATTCGATCTATTTGCGCACTAGTAAAGTGAATCGTGAGATGTTTTGTTTTCCTAGAATGGTCTACTGTAGTTACCGCCACGTGACACGTGGCTAACCACGTGGTTTTCTCTCTCCCCTCCTCCGCCTCTCACATTTCCATCCCCTTCGTCGCATTATACTTATAGCTCACATTCGGATAAATGTATTGGAAGTTGTGTGCAAAGGATTTTCGTCTCCCCCTATCTCGCCTGGGGCAATCTATTACCTTATTTTGTAAGGAAATTTCTGGGTTTTTCGCATAACGGCATATTTAATAATTTGACATTAATAACCCAAATATTAAATGTGTTCAATATTTGCTTGTTAATCGTTTTCTGTTATAGGTATATGAGGTTTTACAGCAACAGAAGCCTTTAAAAAATCATTAAAATATACTCTTGCATTTCGTTTCATTAAAAAATAAACACTATGTATATACATACCTATGTATAATATTTAATTGAAAACATTAAAAACAATAAAGGTATGTAAAAGTTCACAAAAAGCAAAAACCACACCAAAGTAAATAGAGTCCTAGTTTTTTGATAAAACCAATGGCATACTGAGATAGCCTGTGTAAGTTTATAGGCCTCCAGGTGACCCGGGTGTTGAAGGGGCAGGAAAACTTAAAGAAAAAAGGAAAATTAGTACAGGACATAAGTAAAAAAAAACTGCTAATGTTTAGTAAAATTACTAGCTCTTTAAAAACTGCGTACCTCGATTGCACTGGGGGCAATATTACGTGCTACAGGGCCATTAATTTAACTTTAATAATACGTTACAAGAATCCAGATCATTATTCACCATTGGGAGTGTAATGAAGAAGTCCTTAGTTATTTGAAGCCGACAGGTGTGTTAATTGACAAATTAATATTCGTGCACAATAAGTTGGCAGGCTTGATTATTATTACGAAGTCCAATTACGTTTCGCGTGCACAAATGATGTCATTTTCCTAGCCAGATTTGTAGCCCTTCTGTAAATATCATGCTGCAATGCTGCTAATCAAAGAATGCGCTTGTATTTCATTCGGATATAAAAAAACTTGACTAATGAATTAATTTAACGTAAATGGCCAGGTAAACTTTAAAGTGAAATCGACTCTTTTGACAACTTGTCAAGTTGTCCAAGGAAGCGAAGCTAGCAGTCCACAATGGAGTGCTGATACCAACCTTGATGTATGGCAGTGAGGCATGGAACTGGCAGAGGAAGGATGAATGTTGACTGAATGCTGTATAAATGAGATCTCTGAGACGAATGTGTGGTAAAACCATGTATGATCGAGTGAAAAATGTTGAGATTCGTAAAGAATGCAAGGCTGATGTAAGGGTAGTGAGCAAGATTAAGAAAGGGACGCTTAGATGGTTTGGGCATGTAGAGCGAATGAACGAAGAGAGGAGTGTAAGGAGAATATATGACGCGAATGTGAATGGAAGAAGCCGGGGACGCCCGAGGAAGACATGGCACGATCAAGTGAATCAAATACTCGAGTCGGGCCATGTCAGAAATCGGAATAACAGAAGAGAATGTATGAGGCGTTGTATGAATATGAATGAAGCAAGAAGTGTATGCCAAGATCGAGTTGTTTGGCGGTCCGTCCTCTCTGCCTACCCCTGCGGGGAAACGGCGTGATGGTCAGTTAGTTAGTTAGTTAGTATTCATTGCATAGTCAGTGTATTTTATTTCGCACATGTGAATAAACCAGTTGTTTGTTCTTTAAGTGTGTCTTTCAAAGAGTGATGAAAATATAAATAATGTAAAAATGTTTAGTATTTCATTACAGCAGTGAATGCTCATGAAGAATGGAAATCAATTTGATTTTTCAACATCTTCGGTGTATTTTTGGTTATTTATACCAATCTCCCCAATTGTCGGAACCATTGATATGATAACAAAACCGTATCTCTTTCTGAATCGTAATTTGTTCATCAACTCACTTCGTTTGTCCACAAATCTTTCAGATCGTTCCTGCAATGCATTTTTGACAGATGCAAGTTATAAATTACACCAATCTTCCCAATTGTCGCAACCATTATTACGATAACTGGACCATTTATATCTCTTTGTGGTTCTTCATTTGTTCAACTCACTTCATTTGTCCGCAAATAATCGTTAAGAAAATATTCTGATGCTTTTCTTTATTTAAGTTACTTGCATCTAATTTCAGATTACTGTGACCTTGCTTAAAAGGAACGGCTGCGCGGCTTGTTTCATACAAAACTTAATTTTGGATTAGAGGCCAAAATATTCACCTGAACCTCATAATCATCTTTTTTCATCAAAAAGTATAGTAAATAACCAGTACGGATTAGAAGTAATTTATTTATTTTTGTTTTACATTAATAAATATAGGTCATTCAAGGAATTGATTTTTCGCGATTTTAGAGGCACCTTTTACAATAATTTGGGGGCTAACGGTGATTAAAAAAAAATGGTTTTACTCTGTGGGCTTTGAAAATATAATGAAATATAAAATAAATGAAAATTAAAAAATGTACTGAAATAAGCATTATAGTGGACTTTCGTTCACAATTTCGAACACAAATTTGCCGTACATAATTTAAAATATCGAACCGAAAAGACATTATTTTTTTAAATGTTTTTTTTTATTATTTTTATTTACGAAATCATTTTTACATACCATATAGGATAATATATTTTTTAAATTTAATAAACCCGTAAATTAATTTCTACATTACATGTGAAAAGTGATTTTTTTTTCATGACGTATACATCATAATTAAAAAATATATATATATTTCTCATTCGTATTAGATATATACTAAACCTTTAATTGAAAAAAAAAAATCTTCTATCTTCTCAAATGTCCAAAAAAATCATAAATACAATACCGAAGGCCTTAGTTTTAACTCGCGTTACTGTGACCAAACCGCAAATGTTGACCTTTCTAATATGCGAGAGATGTCACAAATGTGCCCCACAACGGTAATGCACGTTAAAAATAAGAATATAATAATAATAAAACTGCTTATGCCTGGCGTTCAGTTCTGTTTCTGGTGGCATGTCGTTAGTGGATCTTGACAGATTCTATTCCCGAGAACGCAATAATATCGTAAAAAAAGATTTAAAAAAAAATGTTTTTCGGAGACATTTCCGAAAATAAAATGTTACTTCATGTAGGGTACCTGCCTGCACCATATTAATTCCCATTTTAGAAGACCTTCAACCTTATAAGATAACATCACTCGTTTGCATAGACCCATTTCTGTCTTTGGATATCAGACTAATATGAGAAGGCAAATATTGTAATGTTTTGGTATTATTTTGAATCATTTACCTTTGCTAAAGTTCTGCTAGGTATATTCATTATTAGGACATACACATAAATCAGTCGTGTCAAATTGATCATGGTATTCTTTAAGTTGAGTATTTTTGACTCAATGTCAAGCACAAGAACGAGTCGGAAAAGTTCGATCGGCGATCGAACGATGTGTATGATGGCCTTTGCCTCACCTGGATGCTGTAAGTATGCACTGGGGGCGAACTTAAAGTTACTCAAATTACATTCCCTGTTGGCTAACGTAGCAGCTCTTTTTGTGGACCTATGTTCTTTCGCGGTAAACCTCAAACGTTTTAAAAAAAATAATTTCATAGTCTCCTTAAAATAGTTGTACACCAATATATTACCGAGAATATAGATGTAAAATACATAACAGTAAATGAGAAATGAAGTGATAAATAGAACTAGTAAGCAAACGTTTGCATATTAATGATTTAAACAATACTAAAGATGATATAAGCATCAAACATGCAAGAAGTGAAAAAAAGTCATGAGGAGGTACTAAAGAAATGATCCTGTGAAATAGTCCTGGGGGCTGTTTTACAACTATTTTGTGCATGGGTCAAAAGATATTCACTGAACTGTATTTTTTTTACATGAATACCGCACAAGAGTCCCAACTGCTCCCAACCGTCTGGAGCCAGTGAGACTATGGCATCCCAAATCGGGGAATGTTGTGAGGCTGAAGGTATTGGGGAGGAGAATGAGAAGGCGAAGAGGTAGGTGGGGAAATACCTGGCTACTCAGATCTGGTCACCAAACACGACTAAAAGCCATTTCAAACGTTTCAATTCTGAATGGTGGTCTTTCTCACCAGGGCGATACTGAGAGTATCTTCCACTCTGGAACGTGCGCAAATATACTATATATTATTTTTAGATTAATTAATTATGAAATAGCACAAATTAATTAAATAAAATTTACTTGTCCACGCCGGGATTTGAACCTGCGACCTTCGGATTCGTAGTCGAGAACCTTACCTCTCGACCATGGCGGCCGTCGGCAACTAAGTAACATTTAAAATGTCAACGGTCAATGCAGCATCGTTAAGCAGTTGAGTCGTTCTGCTGATTGGCGTGTTCTGGTAACCAGAAGTTCTCGCTTTCGGAGCATAAAAGAGTGCAGGAATCTCCCACGAGCTATACTTGTTAGGAACGTATAAGAGACCTGCTTCCAATATAGGTGGATGATATATGCTTCCAGAGATTAACTTTTTTAAATTATTAATAAAATTAATGGAAAAAAGTATATGAATAAGCTTGACACGCAAAAATCTACCGGTGGCTAATCAAAGATGCTGGTTCTTATTGCTTGTTCTCTATGTTCCCAAGTACTTTGTTTAGGAACGGGGGGAATCAGCAGAATTGCCGTTTTAGCAAAATCAAGAGTTTATAATTTAAAAAAAAAATCAATGCTCATGGACTGTTTATAAGCTTTCAAGCCATCACGTCTGAATAAAGTGCAAAATAAGATGAATGAGCCAAGTCACATCAGTTTACTCAATCGGTGGAGTAATGCTACGGCACAAGTACTCGGTGTGTAACACGAGATGCGTGGAATGTGTGCCAGCGCATTAAACATCATTATTTACATTATTATTTGTCTTCCAGCAATTTGCATGAAATACGACCATCTGTTGTCTTGAACTGTGTACCTACGTATTTTTGTCCCGACTGGCGAACCGGGCATAACGCGATTGTTTTTGAATTCCCTTGGAGCAAAAACACGATTACAGGACAGCTGGGGCGGATCCCTCAAAATACGAAATAATTTGCAAGTCTACGTTTAGTTCTGAGCATTCTCGTGTGATTTCATGCACGCCCTAGCACACTGCTCGAGCGGTATGACATCCATCAAGAAAATAATAGTACGTACTTATATTATATTCCCGCGAGAGAAACTCACACTTTACACAAGTAATTACCGCCCAGGAGCCAGGGGATAAGCGAAATGAAGGTGTTGATCCTTCGGAAGCACGACTCGTTACCAACGAACGGTAGTGCCATTTTTGATTAAAATATTGACTGTAAAAATACAGAAAAAACTACTTGCGACAACCTCAGTTATGCTTTAAAATTCAATACTATAAAATAGGTACGTATAGATGAAAATGATCAAATCTTCAAGGTAAATAAATTATGAGATAATAATGTTTTTAATGGAACACACTCAATTTCGTTGTTTTTTTATTAATCAGTAATTTAAAAATTTTTAGCCATAACTATTATTATTTCGTTTAAAATATGGATAAATTTATAAAAAAATCAGTTTGATAATCCCCTCGGAAGGCGATACATAATAGTATGGAAATATCTATTTTGACGGCCTCCATGGTCGACGGGTAAGGCCCTCGACTACGAATCCGAAGATCGCGGGTTCAAATCCCGGCGTGCGCAACTACATTTTTTTAAATTAATTACTGCTGTTTCACAATTAATTCATTTAAAAATAATATATAGTATGGTGACCAGATCTGAATAGCCAGGTATTTCTCCACCTTCCTCTTCCCCTTATCTTTCCCCTCTCCACTACCTTCAGCTTCGCAACATTCCCCAATCGAGGATCCCATAGTCTCAGTGGCTCCAGCCGGTTGGGAGCAGTTGGGACTCTTGTGCGGTATTCATATAAAAAAATTGATATTCATGTATTAAATATTGGTTTTATCAAAACATTCCTATTTATTTTATTGAAAATGACACCGCAAAGTGATTTATCATTTATTGAAGTAGTAAATAATTAAAGTTATCAAAAAATTTTAGGAAACTTTTATTTTAAAATAGAGTTCCACAAATAAAACACATCAAAAAATCCTTTTCTATTTGCATTGTAAATTAAATTCATTATTTTGAATTGAATTCGCCAGGTTATGTATCAATTGTAAACCCCACGCAACCACCACGGTATGAAAACCATATTTTTATTTTAAAATTACATCACAACAGAAGGAATTAAGCCGCTATAAACCGCTTTCAATGTACATTTTGCCGCAAAGCAAAAGCAGCTAAGCCAGAGAGCTCAAAAATTCACTTGTTCATAATTATGTTCCTTTCGCAAGGCAAAAGGGAATAAGCTGCATTTCTTATGAAGTTATAAAGAAATAAAATTAATGTTCCTCAATGTAAGGTATTTTAACATTAGCAAAATGTAATAAAAACTCTTTATTCAACAACCGTATTTATATTACGTATTTAAAGGCTTCTACACACTTAGTTTTTAGCATTATTCTTGTGGGTTAACCCTTGTATAACATATATTTAGTGCTAAACAGTTTTTTTCTTGAATTTACGCAAGTGACAAATTTAACGATGTGCGATGTGACGGTTGAAATCTCAAGTTTGCACGATTGTAAATAGGTCTGCTAAATGCAAAACAAAGTAAGAATGGTTACAAAGTAAAAATATTTTTAAGTAAATACGAATTTACGCGTAATAAAAAAAACGTTTTTTTTATTGATTGGCATTATGTTTATTCTTCCGTAATAAAGTTTCTTAGATCATTCAAAAGTTGTTAATACATTTTTGAAGAATTAAATGGTGTTTAATAAAAATTTTAAGGCATTTGAAAATCAAAGTTAAACAATAAAGATTTAATTAGACATTGATTGTTTTTAAGTGAACAGTTTTATCTTCTTTAACGTCCAACCTGACTTCTTTAATCACCAGAGCACTGACACAAGTTTAAAATTCGGGGGATTTTTATTTATGCGGAAAGTTCCGACACCTGATGAAAACTTTATTCTAAACATCGATAAAAAAGACAATTAAGTTTGATTATTTCGGAAAAATCTTGGAAGGCCGTTGTTTAAATTCAATATTAACGTAAATACAAATTTGTATTTCTTGGGGGGTAATTATTTTGTACAACGTTTGACATTAAAGGCTGGGAATTATGTATGTGTAATAAATTACACCTGTGCAATTAAAAAAAAACTGATTAACGTCATATTGATGTGTCTAATTTATAAATAAGAATAGCCTGAAGGTGTGATATTAAAATTTGGCGATAGAAAAACGCTGGATAATTTTTCTCTCCTTATTTTGAATCAGTCTTGAGACATTGAAATTTGCTTGAGATTTTACTTATAGAGAAAAGTGACGTTGACATATTTTTTAAAACTTTTTTATGCCTGTTAACAGTAGAAAAATCCTACTAACAACAAACTTTTTTGTCGAGATTGTGACAACACCAGAACACGAATTCCAGTTTGCCCACTGGCGGAAAGAATGCTTTAAAAATGACGCCCTCACTCTTTGTGCGGTTTTAAAGTTTCCTAGTTTATTTGTCACTGGGCAGAATGCAAAATGACAGCCCTGCTCGGAACACGGCAAGTTTCTTGCAGCCAGCATCGGAAGAGCGGGATAGACACAAAGACAGTCGAAGTGCCCCTGACTGCTGGCTGCTGGCATCCTTCCAAATCTAATCACTGCTTGGACATCGTCAGCCAGTCCGTCCTTCTTCCTCGCATCGCTTCCTATTAAGCCATCTTCTTCTCGCAATTTTAAGATTAAATATTCGGACCTCTCGTTCTACTGCCCGCAGTTCCGCGTCCTCCCATCCCGCTTCTTTGTGACATATTGGTCCATTCTTCGGTCCAGATGCGGACTGCTCCGTTATCTCATTCTTGACCGGAGCGGATGAAGATGAGAGCATAGTCGTCGTAGGAAGTTGCCGACTGGAAGTTTGTGAAGTTGCCTAATATTTAATGCCATTGTTTAACATCCTGATACAAGGATAAAGTTCGGAGGCGGTTTTGCCTTTCCGTCCGGATGTAAAAAGCGGCTAAAGTTCTGGCTTGAACAATGACGCGGCGTGCGTGGACTCTCGCATGTCTACCCCAGTTACCGTGATATTTTACCAACCGACCTAACTCGCTGCTTGCTAATTTTACTCGAGATAATAATTTAACTAATTACAGAGATACTTGTGATTAAATACTGACTCATTGTTTTATTTCCCATTCTTTCTTGGTTTATTAAGATGTATTTTTTTAAGATTTTTATTATTGATAATTAAAATATTGTACACCATATACGTACTTAAAAAATATTTTAAATAATAACATAATCCGTATCTCGTGTTTAGAGAGATAGTACTATTATGAGTTATGTACGAGTCTCTACAAAGATACAAAAAAATAAGTCATCACGATATTTTTGTCACTTAGGTAACGTATTAAAAAATAGATATTGCAGGAGTAGAATATTCTGCCAAACATTTGTTTAAAATACACGTATAATGGGTTTAATAGTATGATTTTTAGTATTTTTGTGAGAGCATCTTCTGTTAAATGTTGTGTCTAAATATTGCTGAAACCCGCGAGACAAAGACGGATTGGTATCTTGCAATTTTTAAAAAATAATAACGACAGCTTTAATTACTTTCCTTTTTCTTCGCAATGAAGAGAAATTTGAAAAAAAAATGCTTAAGTGAAACATATATAAGAGGCATGTTAGAGAAGTAAAATTTTACGACGGTGAACTAAAGAAAAATAATTTACAATTACGAGATACGCCGATACGGGACGAGAAATGCAAAACAAATTAGTTTGCTAACAAGGAAAAAAACAAGCATACAGAAATCTCTCGTGTACCAGGCCGTTCAACTATTTCAGTGATGCAAAACCTTTTTAGGGAGGCGTATTTATCAACTTAATATATTCGCGGTTACAGGGGAAGGGTGAATGCAGGAAACTCCATTAACGGAGGACTGAACGCGGTTGGCGCAAACAAAAAGTTGTCCATGGAAGCGAAGCTAACAGTCCACAATGGAGTGCTGATACCAACCTTGATGTATGGCAGTGAGGCATGGAACTGGCAGAGGAAGGATGAAAGTAGACTGAATGCTGTAGAAATGAGATCTCTGAGACGAATGTGTGGTAAAACCATGTATGATCGAGTGAAAAATGTTGAGATTCGTAAAGAATGCAAGGCTGATGTAAGCGTAGTGAGCAAGATTAAGAAAGGGACGCTTAGATGGTTTGGGCATGTAGAGCGAATGAACGAAGAAAGGAGTATAAGGAGAATATATGACGCGAATGTGAATGGAAGAAGAAGCAGGGGATACCCGAGGAAGACATGACACGATCAAGTTAATCAAATACTTGAGTCGGCCATGTCAGAAGTCGGAATAACAGAAGAGAATGTATGAGGCGTTGTATGAATGTGAATGAAGCAAGAAGTGTATGCCAAGATCGAGTTGTTTGGCGGTCCGTCCTCTCTGCCTACCCCTGCGGGGAAACGGCGTGATGGTTAGTTAGTTAGTTAGCGGCTACAGGGTACGGTAGGTACCTACAGCATCACATGGTTACTTTGCAGTCGCTGGCATCCACAGTGTCGATTTTTTTTA
This sequence comes from Halesus radiatus, assembly GCA_022606495.2. NCBI lineage: Eukaryota > Metazoa > Arthropoda > Insecta > Trichoptera > Limnephilidae > Halesus > Halesus radiatus. The sequence goes on from JAHDVE020009472.1 coordinate 103,614, forward strand.
ATGTTAATACAGCCCAAACGTCCCAGCTGCCAGGAGTCAGTTAGTACATACACATTATAAACTAGGTAATATCGGTTTTCATAATAACTTTTTCAATAATCAGGGTTTTCAAATAAAATTTGGTCGGGTATCCTTTTTATATTTTGTGAAAGAGTAACCATATAATAAAGCAATGAAAAAGCGCTGCGGGCGTAATATCTCACATTACCAACATCATAACAATAAAACGGCGTCGATTTTTATCGATCTGAAATTAAAGAAGGTGTAAAAACTTTTTCAAATTATTAAAGACAGTCAAGTTTGTAGCGATACCCTATCGTATTTTATAAAATAGAACGGAAACCGTTCATATTTTGATCATAGCACGCAAAAATCCGAATGATTGCTATTGAAAAGAAATATATAACTCATTTCCGTTACTTCTATATTTTCAAAAACAACGCCGTGTACCTTTATAAAATAGAACCCACTCGAGCCACGGGTGTAAAATTTGCAAACCGGTAAACGAATGCGGCTTATTTTTATTCAATCAAGTGGGCCACGTGAAAATGCTCACCGGCCGCACGAAATAGGCTCGCCGGCCACAGTTTGTGCATCACTGAACTACATAATAAAATTGCAAAATTACTGCGATAGAAAATATGTCTAATTTTTAAAAATATATCAGATAATACTTTTACCATAACCATTAACGCCGAGTTCATAATTGAATAATAAATAAAAAAAAATCCAATTAATATCAGTCTATTATACATTTTTTTCTTTGCATATTTATTAGAACACACGATGATGTGAAGTAATCGATATAACGATTAACAATTCGCCTTTTTTTATTGCACGGGACTGCGAATGACTCGTCTGTCATAGTCTAGTTAGTTCATAAATTTCCATCCCTCCATATTATGCAATTTCTTTGAAACATATTGTAATAAAATTTTGCATAGTCGGTGAAATTTTTACATAAAATTTGCATGCTAAAATCCTTTTAGAAATAATTCTTCACGTTTCAGAGAATTACAAAGGGAGTGCAAATGAACAGATGCTGTATGCGAGATACAAGTAAAATGAATATTTTCATTCAACTGAATTGATATTATTACAATGCGCTTTTATTCTGGTTAAAACTTGCATTCTGGCGCTAGTCGTGTTTTGAATTCGCCGAACAAGAAATTGAAATTCGTATTAGTACCATAAAATATACGCACGATATGTAAAAATCAAATTATACTTAAGTAAATAATTTTATGCAGTTTCTCCGCAGGGGTAGACAGAGATGATAGACCGACAGACAATTCTATCTTGGCACACAATCTTTACTTCATTCACATTCGTACATCTTCTCGTACATACTATTCTGTTATTCTGACTCCTGAGATGACCTGACTCAAGTAGTTGATTAAGATTTTTTTATGTAAGTACCGCACTAGAGTTCCAAACGCTCCTAACCGTCTGGAGCCAGTGAGACTATGGAAATAGGAGTATGTTGTGAGGCTAGGGGTATAGGGGAGGGGAAGAAGATGGCGAAGTAGAAGGTGGGGAAGTAGTATCTGGTTATTCAGATCTGGTCACCAAACACGGCTAAAACCATTTCAAGCAACTATTCGATTCTGAATGGTTGTCTTTTACCAGGGCGATACTGAAAGTATCTTCCACTCTGGAACGTGCCGCAAATATACTAGGTATGGATTAAATTTGAATTGTGAAACAATACAAATTAATCAAATAAAATTTATTTGCACACGCTGGGATTTCAACCCGTGACCTCCGGATCCGTAGCCGAGGATCGTAACCACTCAACCACGGAGGCCGTCTTGTCGTCACATGTCTTTCCCGGGCGTCCCCGACTTCTGCAATTTTCCGTGTCATATATTCTCCTTACACTCCTTTACTTATAAAATTAATACGAACTACTTTGTGTACACCACTGTTTAAAGATCAACATGTTTCGGAATCGAATCTTCCCTCATCAGGATACATGAATATACTGTGTATACTTATGGTGGAACCTTCGCTTCATGTTGATATTTATTTGTTAAACAGTGGTGTACACAAAGTATTTCATATTAATTTTATTAATAATGGCACCACAAATAAATTATATATTCATTGAAGAGAAATCAGTGTATGATCAATGTTATAGTTCATCTGCCCTACATGCCAATACCATCCAAAAATCTAGTTATGTAAAAGGAAAACTAGTCATGTAAAAGGAAAACCAAATTTGATGTAATTAATTATCGTATGATAAACACGGAGTAAAAATAAAACCTACTTAGTCATGTCTCATGGAGTGAGTAATAGCGAATTTACACGAATTAAATGGCAAGAAAAATACCTTATTTAATCTAAAACGCTTGTTTTTGAAAGACGTGAGCCGCCCTTATTCAACACTCATTAAGCAGATTCCCGGGCCTTGATAATTATTGTAGGAACCGGTGTACACCGAATAGATTTAAACTTCCAGGCCACGTTAAAATCTCCCTAATACGCTTACGGAATATTTCATAAGCGGTTATCATCTCGTCAGGTAAATTATAACAGACTTATTTTTACACAGGCGCAGGCACTATCAAGAGAGCTTCACTCGATTACTTTGATAATTTGCAGATCTTTAATAATTATGACGTTAAATTGTACGTTGCAAGAGTTTTTGTGTATTCATACGATATTTGAGTGTACTAGGCATTACGTAAATAATTTACTGATATTTTTAAAAGTATAATTGTATATTTAGATGAATTTCATATTTTGTTAATTTAAATGTCATATCTGAAGCAGAGTGGACGGAATGTGACAAATGAAGGCTGTCACTAATGCTAAAAGTTGTGTCGTTTTAACGTTTTTAATCACTAATATTGTAATCTTTAAAGCGAAATGAAAAAGCACTTTCAAATTTAAACTTCATTAAACGTGATGGATCTTACCGATGTTATTATAAAAAAAAAAACATTTTGGTTCGCGCATCATCCGGTTGACGTACCGATATACGTTAAAAAATCCGATTTAAATGGTAAAGGTTGTTAAATATTTACACGGTATAACTTATGTACGTCGGTTGGTGGTACCGCGGCGTTCGCCCAGCCGGTTTTTTCCGCGTTATGTTTTGCTTATTAATAATCCCCCCCTAGAATATCTTCATGCCCTCGATGGTATCCGTGATAAAGCCGGTTCACGCAGCGAAATCCTCGCGAATTAAAATTCCCGTTGCGTAACCCCGAAAAACAATAACAACGAACTTGTATTACGGGAAATTCGTGTATTACGAGAATTTCCGCGTACTTCGTCCAAGGGCAGGCAGCTAGGTGGTAGGGAGCTAGGCACTGGAGGCACTGGAGGCACTGGCAGTAGACAGCCAGTAGGGAGGGGAATTAAGTTGACATAATCATTATCCACCGTGGGGATTCCACAAAGAGGCAGCACGAAATGTAACCGCGGTACAGTTAGTTACTTACCTCTATGTTAAAATGCTTGTAAAAAGTGTCTTGTTTGTCAATTTAGAAGTTTTTAAAATATAATTAATAAAAGTTCTTTGTTTACACCACTATTTTTTATATGTAAATATCTATATGTTTCAGAAGCAAAGCTTTCCTCATCAAGATAAACAGTATATTAAAAAATAATGATAAGTAAAATAAAAAAAAAATATAAGAATAATCAAATTACAAACATAACCAAAAATTACGAAGAAGTAATGAAAGTAGGTAATTAAATAAATGAAAATGTAAAAATAATGGAAAAACCAAAAAAAATAAAGTATGAAGTATTAAATAATATTTAATCATTGAAGAAGATAATATTAACACATCCCAAATGAACCACGAAACCGAAAAAACAACAGAAATTAAAAAGATTTCAGTCGCATCTGGGACTCGAACCCAGGACCTCTACCTATCCGGGGTAACCGCTTTACCAACTTAGCTAATGAGACCAGTTAAATTTACGCCATTTACACCGATATCATACTCCAAGTTCAAGATTTGTTAATATTATCCTCCATTTTTATAAATCCTATATTATTAGCTGCTATCCTTATGATGATTGCAAAGTTTCATCTTGAACTCAATTGCAATCGGAATAGAGTCTCGGATATGCCTACAATGAGGTTTACAAACTTCAATAAGTTATAAAAAATAAATTGAATATTTCTTTCCAGACTTGTAAAATAAGTCAATAGATGTCTCATATAAATAAAAATCGGGTAGGCATATCCGAGACTCTATTCCGATTGCAATTGAGTTCGGGATGAAACTTTGCAATCATCATAATGATAGCAGCCAATAATATGGAATTTATAAAAATGAAGGATAATATTAAGAAATTTTAATAATAGAGTTATGGAGCATCTAAGGTGTTTAAGTAATAATAATTATTCTGAATTTGCCAACCATATATTGGAAACAAACCATTCTTTGGACATAAATAAATATTAAAAAAATTTACATACGAATACAAATGGTTTACAATTAGATAAATTTGAAATTTTAGAAATCAGAAAAAGTGTTTGATAGTTAATTAAATATTATTAATAACCAAACATTTTAAAAATAGTTGTATCTTAAATTTTATTTCAGATCAAATTAATTGTAGAATATTATTAATATAAATTTTAATAATAATAACTATTATTATTTTATTTTTTGTGACTTGATTCTATTTGTTAGTAATAAAAATAATGTATTTTTTAAATTTCTAATGTTAATTTATTTATTAAATATTTTATAATATTTTTTAATTATCTTTATAGTTTTAATTAGGCCGGTGAGGAATTAACATAAATCGGGTTCAGGACAAATGCGGTTAATGTTGAGCGAAGTCTTTCTGCATGGACACGGGTCTGTAGATGTCAGTATATTTGTAGCCATGGGTATTGCAGGTTTCTGTTTTTCCTTTCAGCAATTCGTCAATTGACGACAAGGTTGTGGAATCTTACATTCATTCACAATGCTTTTGCGATATCTATTATTAGGGGCTATTTCACCACATCTCAATAAGTTATCAATAAGCGTTATTTGTAGAATAGAAATATATTTGCGTTTCACATACTCTCAATAACGCTATATGCCACAAAAAAGTCCTACTTTACATAACTCCAGCTCGAACCGACAAATATCGGCTATTTATCAGAATTAGAGAAGGCGTCAAGCGTTAAAATATCAAAACATTCTGACAGCTGCTTGTGAAGTGAGCCGATTATTGAGGATTTCTTGAGGATTTTGCCATAACTGAAGATATAGAAGTACACGAGGGCGGCAATGTGAAGACCCCGAGTTCTAAGAGCTCTTATTAATTTTTTGGAGGTATTGGACAATGTTGACTTCAGATCGTGATTTCGACTCACGAAGAATGCCATGAATATAATTCACGACCAAATCAAAGACAGAATCTGTCCAAGCTATCCGATATGTATCCTTTGCATATTTATTGTAATTTTAATATACACTCTCAAAATATATTACGGAATACTTCTACTTACTCGCATCATATTCATCTTTCAATTGGGAGGCGGGTATAGGTGACACCATAGAGTAACTATATAGTTTTTCAAGGAGCATGTTTGAACCTGTTTGACGTTTGTGATTCCATAGAAACAATAGACGTGAGTTGCAGCGGACTTTGAAAATACCGATGTTGCCAAGCTAGCTCATCAATAACTACTTGGGACCATAATATTTATGGTGAAACGATCGCCGGTTTATTGGTCTGTTATTAATATATATATAAAGACAACATTCCACAAACTCAATCAAAGCGAGGCCCGTGTGACGTGTCCAAGGGTGTTACGTGTTTTCGGTCAAGTTTGACGGTCAAAAAAAAACTTTTTAAGAAAAAATAACGCCAATTCAGAAAACAAAAAAATCTTGAAACTCTACAGACGTAAATGGAATGAATCTGTAAAAATATTCAGTCGCCTGTTCAACGTTTTTTGATGTTTTTTATTCTCCCATGTGAAATTAATTTGAAAACAGGCAGCATTATGATACCTAGCAATTAATCAAGACTCTCCACACAGCAACCCCAAATATGACATCGGCCCTGAAGGAAACGATTTCCCTTCTGTTTGGGTTCGAGTCCTGTCGGCGACATTCATCTTTGCTCGGAAAGGTTTTTTTTTCAATTTGGATGAGTGTTTCAGGTTAATAATTTGTTTAATTTAAAAAAAATAAAAAATGAAAACATGTAAAATAATTAATGTTTGCTATAATCCACTAGGGATAGGGATAGGGATAGGGATAGGGATAGGGATATGGGGTAGATGTTTTCCGCTCCGGAAAAGTTTAATTTTATGTTTTTTCTGTATCTGTTTGTGCATAATTAGATAAAGAATAGGAAGAAATATTTGGGTGTCCCGTTCTTAAACTTGCTTATTACGCTTAAAAAATATACTTTGTTTACACCACTTTATAAATATACATAAACCTGTAGATATTACTAAAAATGTTTAAATTGTAAGTCCTTGTCATGGTAACGGGGGTTCTACATATCAACATGTTTCCTCCCTCCTACAAATCGTAAGACGGTTCTAATGAAACCTTTAGAAATGTCGCCGTAAACTTTCCTAGAAGACATCTATCTAATATATATATATATATATTAATAACAGACCAATAAACCGGCGATATATATATATATATATATATTCAATAATACCAAATCATGGCTCGATTTGCTGACTGAATTTTTGTTGCGTTGTTTGTACTCCTTGAGAGGGGATCTTAACTGGATTGAAAGCCCTAACCAAGGAATGGAAAAGGGACAAACATGTGGTCGTAAAGAATTTATTGAAGTTGCTTTTTGTACTTGCTGAACGAAATGTAATTAATATGTTTTTTCTGTATGTTCTTTATACTTGATAATTACACGTTTTTTAGATGTATCGTATTGCCATACTGTCAATACTAGCTTTTTCCATTATGTTTTGTATAATGGCACTTAATATCAAATAAACTTGTCAATTTGACTGCCCTATAACAGTATTTGTTCCCAGTTGGGCAGTCAAAGCTTTTATAGATTTTATGGTTTAATAATGTGTGTTTCAAAATAAATAAACAATAAAAAAAATATGATTAAAGATATTAAACGAACAGTTAACGAAGAATGTATTGAGATATAGTTAAATTACCCTTAAGCTCTCGAGACAAACACGACAATAGTCATGAGCAGCCACCGGTCAGTGGGCAGTGGGCACCGGCGTGTTAATACAATCTAGCTTTGAGTAATATTATAGTTAATGAGTTTTCTTATAAGCCAACGCGGTTAGACTCCTCCGCATCTAGCCACACAAAGGAATAACTCAATCAAAAAATTGTCGGCTGGCTTCTTTTGTTCCGCGTTTTTTGTTTGTCCCAGATAATGCATTATTTCCATAGGTACCTCAATCGAGCAAAGTGGTGGGAAAAGGTTAATTTAAGACAATTTATTCCTTTGTCGACCTGGAGGCGTAACGAGGAAACAGCGAGTAACTTATATTATTAATAGCTCTCCGTATTTGGGAGCAATTTAACGTAAGATTAAATCACAAAAAAGTCGAAAATGCAGTTCTCTTACTGTAACATTGATACATTTTTTTAACCATTTATAGGTATGGGTCCAGTAAAACCAGTTTAAAGATATTCTTGCTAGTGTGGTTGTGTACTGTATTACAGGACTACTGCGGGGTAAAGGGGGACCGTGGGAGGGTATTACAAGCTATTTAAAAACAATTTTGAATCACTATCGGTGTGTTCACAAATACATTCATACGTGCGCTCTTTAAAATGATTTGCCTGTATTCACCTACTATTAAATAACTATTTAAAAAATTCTCTTATCTAAATACGTTAAAAAGTCGTGCGTTTCAGTCGTCTGACTAAGATCTAGGTTTTTATTATGACATAATAGAATTAAGTTTATTTAACGGTCAGATATCAGACTACTAAAGTGGGAGAAATAGTGTAGAATCCGCTACTTGGGAGTCCTACAAGGGTTGGATCTTGGACCAATCCTCTTCATAATATACATAAATGACCTACTAAAAATTCTTAAATTTTACCATATCAGACTCTTCACAGGTGAAGAATTACTATATAATTGTATATATATATGTGTAGAATAATTTTCTCGGTTAACCCGCGTAATATAGTCCTTAGAAGGATTAAACTCCTGACGTTTTGGACAAATCACACTGTCCATCTTCAGAGGCCTTATGGCTTGAGTTTTGTTTTGAATTGATCGCTTGCGCGTGTCCGTTCAATCCAGAAGACAAAACCTAAATGATTGCAAATCATTTTAATAGTCTATAACGAAGAAAGCGTGTTGATAAAGGGTTGGGGTAGGGGTGGGGCTGTTATGTAGGGATGTGATTTGTGCGAAACGTCAGGACTTAAAAAAGTCCTTCTAAGGACTTCATTACGCGGGTAAGCCGAGAAAATTATTCTACATCTTACACCCGTGAAAATCTCAACCATAAAACATATAAAACCTTAATAATACAACTCTTTGACGTAAAAATTATAAATTAAAATTAAATCTAAGCAAAACCAATATGCATGAATATCGGCAATAAAAGAATAGCAGATACTCACTTGATAATGATGGATGAAGAAATGTTGTAGGAAGTATCCGAAATTAAATATTTGGGTTTATTTTAGATTCCAGACTGACTATCTCTAAATACAATATAAGTTAGAAAGAAACTCGCCAAAAAAAGTATCTCAACTCGGAAGAGTAAGAAGATACATCACTACCGAATCCTGTAAAACTATATACCATACCACCATTGTTTCTGATATTAATTATTGTTCTTGTCGAGAGAGGAGGATTTTAGAAACCTAACAGCTTTTCTAAACAAAGCCATGAGATTAATTTACAGTCAATATGGGGACGATAGGAGTAAACGGTTGCAATGTTAATTTAAATTCAGAAATATCTCACATCTGCGAAGTCTACGTCTCTGAATAACGTGCATCCACGAATCATGCAAATGATACCGGATGCTCTTCAGTCTATGCTGGTACTGCAGTCTCGGGAAATGTTCGGAGACGGACGTGTTCCCGAATTCAGAGCCCTGAGGAGGCACCGTATCGCTAACTAGAAGATGTGCATAGCTACGACCTAAACCACCCCGATCTCAGTAATGGAGCTGACTCACAAAGTAGACTATAATTTATTGTTTAATCATTTCTTCAATAGATTTATAGTTATTTTGTGGCGTCATTATTAAGAGGAACAGCTGCACTGCCTGTTTCATTTTAAATACAGGTACAACTGGTTAACAATTAGATACATTTGAACTTTTGGAAATTAGAAAAAAGTGTTAAAAGGCAATAAAAAAACATTAAAAAAATTACCCTTTAAATTTACTATTAATATTTTCTTGATTTCATATACATTAATAATAAAAAAAAATTCTTCTTAAAATTTCCGGTAAAATATTTTTAAAATTTAATGTTTTAAAATAATTTTGTATTTTTACAAAAAAAATTACATTTTTTATTAATTACTTACCTATTTTCATCACTTATTTTTAATATTTATTTATGTTTGTAATTAGTTCTGTTTGCTTATTATTTGTCCATACTTGTCATTATTTTTAGTATATTGTTTATCCTGATAAGGGAGCTTGCTTCTAAGACATATAGAATGGTTATAAAATTAAAAACAGTGGTTTAAACAAAGCAAATCGTATTAATTTATTAATTATGACGCTGCAAAGTGATTGCGCATATTCTGAAGAATAAATATTAAGTATTTTATTTACACCACTGTTTAAGATATAAATATTAACAAATTTCGAAATCATATTATTTTTATATTATTTAATGATTTAATTAGCAATAATTTTTCTTTTGTTTTAACATTTTATGAATATGTACGTTGATTTTAATTTTCTGGCCTTGAACGCCGAAACAGCTGTCAAAATAATTAAAAAAAACTAAAGTACAAAAAAAAACCAGCCCGAAAATCTATTTTAACCGAACCTAATTAATTACATATATATATTTTTAAATATAATTATTTATTAATTATTATTAGGTTAGGTTTTCGGGCTAGTTTTTTTTCCGTAGTTTTAACATCTTAATATCACTGTTAAGAAATGTGCCGATTCATACGTGTGTTGAATTATCATGTAACCTAACCACACTTTTTTTTTTAAATTTCGGAATTTTGTTTCAAAAAAAGTTAATTAAATGTGTTTTTAATAAAATTAAAATTAAATATTTCCGAGAAATTTTTAAATTTACAAAAAATGTTAAAAGAGTTATAAAGAAACAAAATAATTTTTTCGTCTTTGTAAAACTTTCATAAAAGAGTAACGCTGACAATGTTGACCATTATTAATATCTTTCTAATCATAATCTTTATTTGTGCGCCTTACTAAAATGCTGTATTCATCTTTAAAAGGTAGTGAAATATTTAGCTTAAGTCCATTTGACTCCAGAAAAAGACAAATTGCTAATATGTTTTCCGTGTCTTTTTCAAGTGTTATAAATCAAGTGCTCACTTGCTATTGTTAGTAGAAAAAATTCGGCCCCTCAGTGGGGTAGGATCATCTTCCGTCGCTGCCTTTAAACCGCTCTCTGATGACTTCACTACTTTTGCAGCAGTAACGGAAGTGTCACACGAACTGAGTTTTTGTCCAAACAAACAATGTGCTCTTGATCCCATGCCTACCTGGCAATAATTTTTTTTTTTGTTTTAATATTATTTATTTTTTATTGGGTAGTATTGGTTTGTTACATATTTTACAGATTTCCTAATGTAATCTGATGCTTCTACTTAAGAAAGGAATGCTCGTTAATATTTAAAAAAAAACTAGTGTAAATGTTTCAACTAATGAAAGTTATGTATACAGAAATATGAATTACAATTTCGAAATTTACAAAAGTACAAGTTGATTAAAAATGTAAGGAAAATTATCACATACCGCTTCTCAGTATGTTCAAATTATCAAAAAAAATAACCCATTTAAATAAACAGTTAAATACGGGGAAACACATTATAAATGTAAAAACCTCACAGAATAGAGAATTTGAATTATTTTCTAACTAAATCGGTTTTACCAATAATAAATCATTATTTAAAAAAACCCTTCAAATTAGAATGGGGTGGGAGTGAATAAAATCATGTATGAGTAAATAAGACAACACAGCGCGGAGTAACAGCAGTTTGGAAATGAACTTGAACGTCGAAACAGCTGTCAAAATAATTAAAACTAAAAATACTTACAGAACTTAATAATAACATAAAAATTTGACTTAAATTAAATTAAAAAAAATAATTAAATTGAGCTCTACGAATTAAACACAAAAACAAATTAACGTACAAGTCTTCCGGATATAGCGCCTGTAATTACCGCAATTATCCAGAAGTCACTGGTAAATTCACTTGTACCGGGCACACTGAAAATATAAATTATTACTCCGATACCAAAAAAACTAAATCTTGATACTGAAAATACGGTTAATTACAGGAATATCCAACTTACCAATTCTATCAAAATTGCTTGAGAAAATCGTTTCCAAACAATTGGTTGGGTACTTTCAGCTGGTCTGTTTGCCAAAAATCAATCCGCTTATCGACAGTTTCATTCAACGAAAACTGTTCTTTTGCGGATAATTTCAGACTTGATCATTGGGATGGAAACAGGTAAGTCGGGTTTGGTGTCTGTTCATGACACGAGTGCGGCTTTTGATAAGGTAGATCATAGTATTGTGTTAAATGTGCTTGATACCGAATTTGGCGTTCGAGACGATGTACTCCAATAGATGATATCTTATCTGTCTGGACGAGTAGCCTCAGTAACTTTCAATAAATGTACATCACCTGAAACTCCCATTGAATTTGGACTTCCCCATGGTTCTGTCCTATGTCACATTCTCTACACGAATCGTCTTGAATACCTTAATAACTCAGCTGGCTTAGAATCACAAGGCTATGCAAACGATCGTTTGATCTTTAAATTTTGTCCCCGGAATGAAAAAGCGGTCTTAAAAAACGAGGTAGTTAACTTCAATAATCTGGTTTTAAGTTGAATGTCTATCAATAAACTCAAACTTAATCCAGCAAAGACAGAATTTATTTGAATAGCTTTCCCTAGAAGGCAAGGCCTCTTTGACTCCAGTCCAATACATATTCAGGATACAGATATAATCACTTTTACAGAAATAAAATTTCTGGATTTCACTACAGAAAATATAGTTCATAGTATAATATAGTTCTGGCTTTTTCCATGTTAGGCAGATAAAATCAATCAGGAGATGTGTTACCTCTGATGGAGCAAAATCACTCATAAATTCCTTCTTTGTCTCACATATGGCCTATTGTAATAGTACATATGCTGGCCTCTTTCAAAAACAATTCAATACAATCCAATCCGTTTTCGATCGTGGGGCGAGAACGATATTTGATGAATCTATATATTGTCATATAACCACACTTCTAAAGGATCACCATGATTTTGATACCCTGAAAGAATAGAGTTCAAGATCTGCTTACAGACCTTCAAAGCTTTGCAGGGAATGGCGACTATGTATCCGACAAGACATACGCGATGGAGAGCTTACTCTGAGGTCAGCAGATCTAGATGCTACTAATCGTCTAATCGAACTTAAGGTTAAATAGAGCCGTCTACTATGATCGCTCGTTTCGTGTAAATGGCCCGCTCATTTGGAATAAACTCCCCCCAGCTCTTAGTAATATCCAGAAATTGACTGAATTCAAACGGGCTTTCAAGAAAAAAATATTTTAATAATCCCACTATCAATACATTTTAATTTCTCTTCAATTTATTGAAAAAGTAATTTCCTCAAGCCTCCGGTAGTTATTGGGTTTTAGTTACCTCCTTGTTTTACATTTTTGTATGTAAACTCAGTAATTGCTGAACATAACCAGACTCTGTCTTAAAATGCACTGTTATTGTGAATGTGTTCTCTTTGTATCGCTTCGTATATACTGTATAATATTTTGTAATTTTACTATATTGAATGGAATTAGTTAACAATTATGAAGTTAAGAATTTTAAAGTTTATTTATAGTAAAGCGTACTTCAAGTAAAATAACACAAAACCGCGCTATATAAATGCTGTTATTATTATTATTATATTTATAATCCATCCATATTATTTATATTGCCACAATCAATTACTGTGATGTGTATTGTGGGCGTATTTGTGTACCTGCAGTACGATCATCTCACTTTCGGTGAAATTGATTCAACAGTTTCAAATATCGAAAAAAAAATCTTTAACAGATTATCAATTTAATTGACTCGCTTGCACAAATATTAATTTTCTATTCAGTTTGTTGTAATGGGTTAATTTCAAAGTAAACAAATGGAATCCCAGGCGTATGTGAACCGTTAAGCCTGTTGTTCGCAGGTCCGACCATGGCCCGTGAATGACACTCGCCAGGACAGTTCGATAGTCGCTAGTTGGGGTTGAATGAGGCCGCAGAGTAATTACAGGATGAGACTTATAAACTCGTATTACCCTCGATTCCCGCTTTCCTATCAGCCGTGCTAGCTTGTCGTACTGGCTGCAGCGCGCTTACTGCGCCGTGCTGTAACCGGAGCCGCTCTCTTGTGGCTAAACTGAAGATAATTGAGCCACTTTTGTCAGTTCGTAATCGGGGACGAACTGGCCCGAAACAGAGTCAGTACCTGATGTCACTAAATAATTCCAGGTAGTGAGATCTACACCGACTTGGTAAAAAAATATTTTCTACAATAAATTCTACGTGTTATTTTTCCATTGCCCGGTTTGATTTTAATTTCATAAGGCCAGTAGATTTATGGCGTTTTAAATGTTCGGTAATGAGCCGAGTTGTAATTCCTCTTCACACATAAACCAACACTTCGTATAATATCTTTGTAGTGTCCATTCATCCAGTGACATCTGCTTTCATGAATTCCTATCGTTTCAACAAAGCGCTTCCAGGCGTCCCCATTCTACACTATTTCAGCAGAGCCTCCGTCCACTGTCCAGCCTTTTCTCGCACATCCAATGTAGCTGCGTCTCACGAATTGTTTGGTGTGGTCTCCTGGACAATGTTATGTAGTCCAGAAGACCAAGTTCATCTTCTGGCATTCTGGGGTACATATCCAAGCCACCTCATTTGCGTATTTTCGAGTTATAGGAGTTCGACGCTAAGCACATCTCGAATCGTCGAGCTTCTCACTCGATCCCATTTCGCGACTCCTGCCACAAAATTAAAAATCTCATTTTGGCAACAATTTTTTGATCAAAGAGCTGAAAACGTCAACGTTTCTGTACTGCACTAACTAAAATTCCAGGAAAACCACTCGGTTAGTCCGCCTCTGCAGGTAACGAAGCTAATTTTTCTTTTGTAATACAGCCGACGTTCTGCCAGTGACCGGAAATAGGTTAACTTGATGAGAATGATGACGGAGCAGTTATTCTTTCACAAACAAACAATGCATGTTTGTATTGTTCCACCGGACCACTTGTCGTTCTGTTGCCTAGTTACTATTGCATTTGTTTGTGTGGGTTTTTAGGTTAATGCACAAATTACCTTTCTCAATCGTGGTTATCGAGCTTTGTACTGTGCCGACGATAGGTATAAAGCGGAGTCTGATTATTTGAAAACAATTCTGGCTGTACGGTAAGGTTTCGAGGTCATAAATAAGTTTGTTTTGTAAACTAGCATGAATTTAAATATTACGAGAAATATTTTGAATCTAACTTACATATTAATTTTCATAAAAAAATACACAGTTATGGTACGATTTTGGACTGCTTTTATTTAAATTATTAATAATTCTAAGTTCAATCGAAGATCTAAGTTACGAATAACAAATAAATCGAAAATTCTTTCCACCCTAACATAAATATTTTTTTGAAAATGATGAATTTTTTTCTTTATATTTACTTTTATTCTTTTCACTAGATAGATCATTTTGTGTAATTTTAATTATCACACTTGTATGAGGTTTTCGTAGTAATCAGTAATAACAAAAAAAAAATGCCAGAAGACTGCGTTCATATGACGATTTAGGAAATATCGGATATTACCAATAAAGGTGACGGTATATTTTTAACTCTTGCACAAAATGACTGCAAATGTGGTCTAGAAGGATTGTTTAACATATTCTATTTTAATTTCATAGGAAAATATTACCAGTATCACATTTAGTTTCAGTGCAAGGCTAATTGTGTAGATCTGCAAATGAATTCCTGTATTAATCCCGAAGAATACAATATTCAATGTGTTCCACGAATTTTGAAAATAATTTGGTTTTAAAAACATACCTTCTATAGATCTGTAATGAGGATGAATAATGTATTATTTCACTAATCCTCGTGGCTGCGAATTATCTTATCCCGAAAGAGCAAAACGTAACAATTTTCCTACTGAGAAAAATAATTGGGCTTCCATTAAATAATTTATTAGAATTTTAAATGAAAGGATGTTAACGTTTGCGATTCTGCCGAGAATAAAATATAAATTTTATTTTTCCTTATTTTTGCATGAGAATTTCCCTCCAAGCCCACGGGAAATAAAAACATCCGTACTAGTCCTCTCTCCGCCCGAAGTACCTACTTACATATTTTTTAGTAAGGCAAAAACAGAATTTCTCTCAAGCGCTTGTTACGTGTAATTTTTTAAATGTTGCGCGCACATGTTCATATAATAAATTTTGCTTCTGAAGGCATTTATCATGCCGTGAGAGTTCTGAAAAAGTTTTTAAACTTTTGCTGAAAACCATGGAAATATCTACTTACGCTGGGGAACGATCATTTTTGTTCCCTGTTTAAAATCTTATTAAAAATGTTCTCATGCTAGGTGAGTACCAAACTATGTTAATTGTATTCCGCTAGCAAAAATATGACCAAAAAAAGGGAATAAACAAAGAAATAATATGAATAGTGATTGTTAATTGTGATAGTGTTTGATTCGTAGAACTCCAATGAATTATTTTTTAAAATTAAAATATATTAAATTTCATATTGTTATTAGTAATTCCTGGAGGTATTTTATTTTATTTTATTTTTATTGTTTCATTTGTCTTGGCGTTAAAAGCCACTTAAAACTGTGGTTAGGTCACCCTGAGACGACTTACTTATATGTTTTTATTTACCCATACCCAATTTTAATATTCATGATGGTTAAAATGATTTATTAATGTGTTCGTTGAAAACTGATTGACTAGGAAATAATTGTGATAATCAAAGTTCTATATTCTGTGAGGTACTTACAGCCATTAAAATCTGGGAAAATCGATTTCAATTTACTGAATATATTAATAAATCATTTAACACACCATCAACATTAATATTGGATGGGAATAAATATAATCATATATGTATGTCGTATTTATGTGGTCTCACTACCGTTTTAAATGGGCTTTGAATGCCGAAACAGCTGTCATTTATGCTGTAATTAAAACACTTGTTTATTGAATTTTATTATCTTCGAATTTATGAAAAAAACAGTAATTGGATTTTTTGTGAGAGTTTTTACAATGTGAATATGTATGGGAAAAACACCAAAAAAATATCAACTTCTACAGTTTTTTTTTTAAATTTTGCATCTCGCAAGTTTTCTAACTGCTGAGCCTGTGGAACTATGGTATCCCCTCTGTAGAGAATGTTGTAAGGCAGCATGGGAAGCGGAAGGATGATGAGTAGGTACTTAGTTAATTATATTTTGGAGACACTGAGTGTAGACATATTCCATTCTAAAACGAGGTGTAATAAGTGTAATAAATGTTTAAATTATCTATTAGTAAAGGGCAATTTATTTTAAATGTGAATAAAACACGCTACGTTCACCACTTTTTGGATTACAGATTTTGTAAAGCATTAGTACAGGAACCAGGTATTATTAATTCACGTACCGGAACTCTATTTTTAATATATCATCGCGAACAGGATCGGGTGCCCGAAAGATAACACCAACCGGAACAACGTTCCGGTTTGCTTTGGTTGAATTCCAGAACTGAAAACAAACAAAAGGTGCATTCGAACATCGTTATTATTTCACGATACCGTGTTTTAGGTACGAAATTTTATTTTTAAAAATATTTGAAAGGAAGAGTCAGCGACCGAAAAAAATAATTTGAACGTTTTATAAATAATTTCTTCGCAATTAGTCCTATGCGCTTTACATATAAAATTTTATTTGGTTAAGAATGAATCATCAGTATCTTTGTTGAATAATCAATTTTGAATGGTTGCATTGTAACAGCATTGTTGAACTAAACATTTAGTAAACTTTTAATGTAAAAGTAGGTTAAAGTTTAGCGGTTTCACAAAACGAATTTGTAATATAAATATAAATTAATAATAATTGCAGAAAATGATGGTTTTAATTAAAATATTTGTATGGAAAGTAATTCAGTTATTGTACTTCTACTGTTTTTTAAAATTTATCTATCGAACAGGATACGGATTAAAAACCCGGCGTAGCGCTAATAATCAAGTATTCAAATGATATAAGCATTTTGATATCCATTTATAACGAATTAAACGAAACATTTATTTTTTTATAACTTATTGAAGTTTGTAAACCTCATTCTAATATTTAATCGTCGAAGAAGATAATATTAACACATCCAAAATGAACCACGTAACCGAAAAAACAACAGAAAATAAAAAGATTTCAGTTGCATAAACAATAAATATTGAATATTTGTTTCCCGACTTGTAAAATAAGTCAATAGATGTCTCATATGAATAACAATCGGGTAGGTATATCCGAGACTCTATTCAGATTGCAATTATGTTCGGGTGGAATTTTGCGATCATCATAAGGATAGCAGCCAAAAAATGATTTATTCTCTAAATATATATCACTGCTGAAAAAAAGCGTATCAAAAATTGTAATCTATATTAAGACCATCACAGTGCCTATGTTTTATTCTCACAAAGAAACAAAACTTATTCTGCCACATAATGTGCAATAATTCTGCAATAAAATATCGTCGCCTCAAAAATGATTTAAGCTTCTCGAGCTCTTAGTTTGTCAACAACAATAATTTACTAGTTTTTGAAATACGTATTAGTAAAGATATTTATGTTAAGATGATTTTTCTTAGGAAAATAAAATGAAATTAATTTTTCATGATGACTTTAATAATATGATCACTCTACAGATTTCCGTCATCGTAATATACTGCGACAACTGTTTGCTACCGCTTCTCTTGTTACACACGTTGACATAAAGCTGTAAAATTAAAATGTGTTTCATCATTACAACCGTTCCGAAGATGATCGTAAAAATCCTAAATATCGTTTTGATTTACAGCTTTCCTAATTCATGCCCAGAGCCTGTTTTATCGGTCTTTATAATGATGCTGCTTTCCAGAATTTTCAGAAATAATAATTTTACTGTCTCAAAATGAACGTTTACTGAGAAAACGATGTTATAGAGCCGTGTTACTTGAAAGCAGAGATAATAGCACACAATTCAACAACAACACCTAGGTATTCTGACGTATTTTCATGTTGAAGCAAGTCCTTGCAATGGACAACTTATTGAACAGAGAATAAGTTTCATTCCTATTTTGTGCCGTGCTATGCACCAATATTATAGTACAATTTAAAAAAACAATCGCAAAAGACAGTATGAAAAAGCTCTCGATTTAAGAAAAATGAATCACGAAACGAATTACCGAGTCGTAGGATGTGATTATAAACGCAAGGAAGCTTTGGAGAAAATAATTAGTTTCCCAATATACTTACTAAAACTTACCGTTAACTAAGAGTAAAAGGAGTTCAAAAGAATCTTAAAATTATAATTTCTTCAAACGATTGGTATTCGTGGCGTCATTAGTAATAAATGAATTTAAAAATATACTTAATACGTGTTTCGAAAGCGATGCTTTCATCGTCAGGAATATAGGAACACTAAAAAATAAGTTCAATAATAGACTTATACATAATTTTATTTCTATACTCGAAATTATTTTTTAGTATTCATATATTCCTGACGATCAAAGCATCGCTTTCGAAACATGTAGATATCAATGAATATTTATAAAGTGGTGAATACTAAGTATATTTAAAAATAATAATTTATTAATATTATTGACCGGTTATAAGGCTTCATTGTTTACATCGCCTCACATATGAATAAAAATAGTTGCGATAATATCCACCATTTGGTAGGATGACCAGAAAAGAGTAGGCTAAGTAGTGAAAGCGTTATACCATACAGTCAATACACTGCCAGGATAAAATATTAGTAATAAATATTATGTGCAGATGCGAGTTCTACCAAAACGGATATCTGCCGTTCCGTAGGGTGTAAGTGGTACGTACAAGTTAACTACGTACTGATGAGTTTTAAAACTAGCAGACATTTTTGTGCCGCAAATGCCATAAATTTACCTAATATATTAGGTAATTTTCTTGGATGCTTTTGGATTTTGTTTTACGAAGGGCAGGACTCTTTCAAGAGACGGCGCTGATTTTTAATTCTCCGAAGAAAGTTTTGATTAGTTCATTGTCCTCGTTCATTCTGCTCCCCGGAGAATCAACGATAATTCAGTTTTTAACTCCCGTCACAAGTGCAATCTCATTGGACTTAATTTCTATTGACGAACGGCAAACCACGATATAGTTTTTAAACTTCGATCAGATCCGATCCGTCGCAATCAAATTCTCGGTAATCCGTTGCGACTGCTGCACTCCTGGAACGTACTTCCGGAACACACCCGGAAGGAAGCAGGATGTCGTGTCAATCATGATTTATTAGAAAAGTTTTTGATATCCTTCTGCTGAAGAGAGAAATATTGCTGTCTAAAAGAAATGAGACAATCAATGATTTATCTCCGAGGATATTAATTTTCGGAGAGAATAAAACACAAAGGCATTCTCAACTTCCTGGAAATTCAATCTACTTTTAAAGTAAAGTTTTCTATAAATTTAGAAATGAAATATCTCACTTGTCAACAAAGATATTCCAGTGATAAGGAATAATATTTTTTTTAACTTTTCAAAATGTAGGTATTGGAAAAAAGTTTATTTAATTACTCTGAAACAACTACAGGCTAAAAGGTTACATTAATTTTTAGAATGCATTACATGGTTAAAATATATGTAACCGGATAGTACAAAGTAAATATAAATCTTTATACATATGTTTTGGTCTGTAGTATATATATACTATATTTGACAGTCTTCGTGGTGGAGTGGTTACGATCCTTGGCTACGAATCCGGAGGTCACGGGTTTTATTCCTGGCGTGCGAAAGTAAATTTTATGTCATTAAATTGCGTTATTTCAAATAATTTTCATTCAAAATAATATGTAGTATTGCGGCAAGTTCCAGAGTGGTAGATACTTTTTGTATAGCTCCAGAGAAGGCTATAATTTAGAATCGAAACGTTGCTTGAAATGGCTTTAATGGCCTGAATAGCCAGGTACTTCTCCACCTTCCTCTCTGACGTCTCCTCCCCCTCCTTGAAACTCCAGTCTCACAACATACCCTAATTGGGGATGCCATAGTCTCAATAGTTAGAAGCAGCTGGGACTCTTGTGTGGTATCACATACAAACAAATACTTTAAATAGTTTAGATTTAAATTTTAATTAATATG
The DNA here is from genome assembly GCA_022606495.2 of Halesus radiatus. Taxonomy (NCBI): domain Eukaryota; kingdom Metazoa; phylum Arthropoda; class Insecta; order Trichoptera; family Limnephilidae; genus Halesus; species Halesus radiatus. Next base: position 124,151 of record JAHDVE020009472.1, read on the forward strand.
CCATACTTTGAGGTAATTTAGAATATTTCGTAACAACTGTGCGAATTTCAAGATACATCTGATCAAGATGCAAATTCAATTGCACAGTGAACCCATTTCAATAATATTTCTCTATCATCTATAGTGACAGATGCTCTCCTGATACCAAAGCCGGAGAGTATCACGAATTTAGATTCATATAATATCACAGATATATAATATCACGGATCCGAGATCCGAGATTCAGAGCTCGAGATTGAAAAATGAAGATGAACTCTAGCGGAGATATGATGAAGTGATTATATTCCGACTTGGTTGAAGTAATAAAAGTCACATAAACTTTAAGTGCGCTTTTCATTTCAATGGAAAACTGCAACTTTTGAAATTTTCTATTGTTTCAGCGTTCACAGAAGCGATCCATTTAATTGGATGAAGTTATGACGTGTTAACGCTCGTGATTTTAAGAATTGCCAGGATAACATTATGCAATATTATTATCACAATAAACATGAACAGTTAGTTATATGTGAAAACTTTTACCTCACAAAAGTTCAAACAATTCACCTAATTTTTGTTATTTAATTAGATTAATTATCTACTTTCTGACACACCGTATCTTTCAAAAAGCACTCAAATGATTTTTTTTTAAATAATTTATTAAAGCTTATTAACGTCATTGTAATATTTTTTTTTATCTTAGCAAATCTGAAATGAAATATGAAATGAAAAAATACACAGAATAAAAATACAATAGTCGCATTTGGGAATCGAACTCAAGACCTCTGTCTTACCGGGTCTTGCATTCTAACCACTGTGCCAATAGGACCTTATTGCTTTCCATAATGTTTATCCATCTAAGAATTACCAATATAATTTTTGTGTTTTTTACGTAATTATATAACCATTTCACAATAATACTGTATCATAAATACGTGAACACCTCAGTACAGGTTCTCTCAATGAGGCGTTCACGATCCGCTATTATATATGAATAATTTACAGTACATCATTCTATATAATAATTAATATTAATTAGTAATTATTTATATTATCATTTTTTTCTCTAAATAAATAGAAATTAATAAATTAATGAAAATCCTTAATTAATTCTCATATTTTTCGCAGCTATCGTTCTATACGATTTCAAAATTCTACCGGAATTTATTTGCAATCTAGATAGTGTCTCAGAAGTACATATTCTATTTTTAACTATATTCGACATCTATTAACTTTTTCCATTTCTGTTTCATATTTCATTTGAGATTTGTTAATACATATTATCTTCAATTATTATAAATTAAGAAAATCATCTTACCTATGGATTTTATGGATTTGCATAAATGACCACAATAAGATTATTGTTTTTCAAAAGGTTTGCGTGTGACAGTTCTGTGAATAGGTTGATGCATTATTTTTATGGGTATGTGTGTGTTTGATGTCATATTGTTATGTCACATATCTACAGCGTTGGCGATCAATGTCAGTAATTTTGACATCTCCACAAATCAAGTAATCCTTGTGCAGTCGCCGTGTGGTCCATTAATGATGAGGACGTGCAAATCTCATAGCCACCAGACAATCTGATTATTTCGCCAAATGAAAATATTAATCAATTTAAAATTAAAATGATCATATTATTAAAAAATGTGTGGGCACACTTTTATCTCACACTTATTTGTACATAATTTCGATGACTGGATAAAAAAATCTCAAAAATTTTCTCTGCGAATGAGCTCACCGTTATAGAGTTTTTGTCTGATTTAGCCAAGTCTTGTGGAGCGAGGAAGCAATTTTTGTTCTGGATCCTGCCAAAAAAATGCCAAACCTTAGGTCAGCAGGAATGTTACATGTTTTATTGTAATATTGGCCACGATCAACCGTAGGTTAACAGGAATGTAGCATGTTTCATTGTAATATTTGTCACAATGAACCTAAGATTAGCAGGAATGTAACATTGTAATATTGGTCACGATCAACCATTGGTTAGCACGAATATAACATGTTTCATTGTAATATTGATCACGATCAACCATTGGTTAGCAGGAATGTAACATGTTTCATTGTAATATTGATCACAATCAACCATAGGTTAACAGGAATATAACATATTTCATTGTAGTATAACATATTTCCTGGTAACCTTTGGTTGATTCACAATCAACCAAAGGTTACCAGGAATGTAACATGTTTCATTGTAATATTGCTCACGATAAACCTAAGATTAGCGGGAATGTAACATGTTTAATTGTAATATTGGTCACGATCAACCTAAGATTAGCAGGAATGTAACATGTTTCATTGTAATATTGCTCACGATCAACCATAGGTTAGCACGAATGTAACATATTTCATTGTAAAATTGGTCACAATCAACCAAAGGTTAGCAGGAATGTAACATTTTTCATTGTTACATTGGTTACGATCATGAAGATATTGATTTTGATTTACTGAGATTTTGAATAATGATGCGTTTCATGCCTATTTTAACATCCAAATCTAATAATAAAATGATCGTCAATATTCAATTCAAATCACAAAATATCGAAAATTGTATTAAAATACGGCAAACGTATGAAGGAAATCAATATGAAGCATTGATTAAAGAATTTTAAGACGCAATAGGGAACTCATAAAACATTTAGAAAGGTGGAATACGAAGATTCGTTCTGAATGAGATGGTTTATTGCGGGGAGTGCTGTAAAATTTCGGGCACATGCGATACATAAAAAATATATTATGTACTAACAAATCAATATAATATTGCAAAAGACTTACGCAATAATATTTAATCTAAAAAATACGCTCTTATTTATTTTCTGATTTCTGAGCGTGGCGCCTTACTCAGATTTGATATCGTACTATTAAACCCACAACTAATCTACAAGAATAGATCATTATTGCCAATTTACGTATTTTTCAGAATTATTTTGAAAAGCTTTTTATAGTTTAGATTTTTATAATGATTTTGGAGAGTACTTAAGTACGAACTTATTAATCCAGTCCGGTGCAGGGCTGCTGTAGAAATGTGAATTCAAAATAACACACAAATCAAAAAAAGTAGTTTGATTGTACGGTAGTTCCACTTTTGGTCGCCTGCAAAGATACGTTTACAGATCTGTATAACCTAACTTAAAATAAACTTTTCAAAATGATGTCATGCAATATGTACAGAGCATTGCCTCATAATAATATTTATACTTCAATACTTTGTCATGTACAAAACGGTCGATAAAAATCGCACATTAGAAAAGGAACTTTTTAACTGCTTGTTCTGAGAGCAAGTAACATAACGTGAGGTTCACACAAGTAATTAATTGATTGTCACACCCATATCCATTAAAACATAAACTGTGACCGTAGCTTTGTAATCCACCCCAGGTCCCGGTGGCGTCTAGCGGCTGCCCTTTGAAGTACAGTTATTTTAAAGCCTTTCTTTGACTGCGGCGGTTAATTTCATCGGGTCTACGGTAATTATAATTACCTTCCGATTAAAATAGCTTATAGTTACCCCTATTGCTTTGACCTGAAAGTTTCGCCGTTCAATTGTATGTGAATATTAAAAAATGGTTCTTAATTAACCGATGACACAAAAAATAGATATAAAATAAGATAGAAAACTAAGAGGAGTAAAAGAAAAACCTGTTTATCTTTCCTACGAGAGCAGGTTAAAGCATTTGGATTATTCTTCAGTGGGTTTCAAGGTATTTGGAAGAAATGAAATAGAATTAAACATACCTTTAATTATTTATAATTTTGAAACTGTCAATTCATGGTGGAATTCCATATTAAAATGATTTCTTTTTTATTAAAAAACCTTTGTAACTTTTTTCCACTTATTTATTTTCGACCGACCGGTTTCACCCTACCACGGGCATCCTCAGACTGGTACAATGAATACTAAAGCTATGGTATATATAGCATGGATGTTGGGAGTGAGTTCCCTGCTTTTCTAATATTGTTTGAAATTTATTTTATTGCTGACGGTACTGTTTATTGTGTTTTAACTACTTTGTAATGGTTTATTACCCTCTGGAAGACGGATTACATTGTGCTTATTTACTGAATCTATCGGGTTTTTTTAAATTACATAAAGTCATTCGTCAGCTTTTATTTGAACAGATTAGTATTCATTATACCAGTCTGAGGATGTGATAGGTGAAACCGGTCCGGTCGAAAATAAATAAGTGGAAATAAGGTTTTTTAATCAAAAAGAATTCATTTTAACCACACCTTTATCGTCAGAACTCGGTTACTCTTAATGCACGAATACAAAAAAAAACTTGTGATCTTGTCGTAATAAAGTTACAATTTTACAAGATTTTATTTTTTATTTTACATCTTGTTAGCGGATGTGATAAATTCGTTTGAAAATATTGACAAAGCTTCGCAGCGTTATTAGTAAAACGGCTCCATTTTCTTGTGTCTTTACTTCTTTATGCAAGATTAAGCGGGAATCGTGACTTTGCATAATTTCCAAAGAATTGAATATCTTAAGTGAATCCCTGATTTTAAATAAGGAAGACATTTATTTAGATCTCGGTCAATTAAAACTCGATTTCTGTAGTATTTATTGGAAAATGATTTTATGAAAAGGCTGGAGAAAGTCTTGGATAAAAAATTGTCCCTTGGAAAATTTTTACATAAAAAGAAAATCTTTTTCTTGTAGAAAAGAAATGGTAAGAATACTTCTGTGTGGATTTTTGGTACTTAAAGAAATGTGGTTAAAACATTTTCGAAATATTATAATAATTATGCATCTACCTTTAAAATACGCCCGTACTTATTTTTTTTTTAATGTAGGTAAGTTCTCTTTACTAGGTTTTAACTATATTTATTGTGTGTGTCTTTAAATTATATCACCTTTACACTCTTCTAATTTGTCACTAATATCTTTTTTTAGATGTATTTTATGTAAGTGGACTAATACATAAAAAGAGTAGGGGATTTATTTTCTTTACATCTTGCGTCATAATATCATTATTTTCATGGAAAACCGCGTTGGTGCTAGTAGAAAATGAAATGGCGTATTTTTGGACAACATCCTTATTTTCTCTCCTTCGGTGCTCGCTTGAAACTATAAAACTTTAGGAAAATGGGAGAAACGTTTAGTAGCAGAATTGGAAGTATCCAAAAGTAGGGCGATTTCTTTTTCAATTTGACAAAAAAGCATGTAAACGTTCCCCTGTAAAAATATCTCAGGAATTTAGCATGGTCATTTCACTTTCACAGATGGCGCCGTTATAATAAGGGGAATTCCTTTCCCCCCCAAGAGACCTTTTCCGTTTCCTGCCCTATCCATTAATGCCCTCTGCCGGCCCTTTACTGCAGATCCAATGGCCGCTTTTAGCTGCCGATTTAATGCCATTTATAGAACCAATTTTATTACTTGTCACATATGTGTTACATTCGTAGGCACATACGGTATTTTTCTTTTATGTCTAATAGTTTTGGGGTATCGGTATTTAAGTGAAACTAAACCTTTTAAATGTGCGAACGTCAAAATGAATTCTATTGGTTTTTTAGGTTGTGACAGTACCGGTGGAAGAAAATATGTTCATATTTTCAGTTGTGTCTAAAGGCAATACATTTTAATCAATATTAAGTTGTCTCATTCAAGCAATATCCAAAAAGAGTATTGAATCTTTTCAGTTCTTGTTCTTATTTTCAATACACTTGTACACTTCTTCATGGGCCATCTGGCGTCCAACTTTGGAGATTTACTCAATTCTTTCTAAAGTTACGATCTGTTTCGGCTCTCACTCATCCAAAGTCTGCATTTATTTTTAAACCGTCATTCGCTGTATATCTAAACGTTGTAAAATGACATATTTCTTTACTTCGTGTAAAAACATAATAAATAATAAGATGCAAGACAATATGTTTAAAATTTTAAAAATTTCAGCACAATTTTTTTTATGTTACTTTATGATAAGTTATACGTTTAAAAATATAATTTATAATATTTTCCTTAGTCCTTCTCACGGGGGGTTCATGCGCTGAGGCGGACTACGTTTTAATTAATTTAATATATTCGTTTGAACAAGTGTTATTCACACGATAAAAAAACACTGCCGCCTATGTTTATGAAACGATACGTGTATAATGCTGAAAATGTTTTTTGCCATCGTTTTAACGTTATTCCATACTTAACCTCTCCATGTTTTACGCGATGCATTTTTCTTTTATATTTGTATTTCATTGATATACGTGAACTTAGGTACTTAATTAATTGATCAAGTAAATGTTGAAATACATATTTTTGTGGCTCCCTAATACATACATATATATATTAAAGCATACCAGTTGCAAGTATAAAAAAAAGTGAGTTTCATTTTGATAGAATGGTAATCGTCAATTATCTTTTTAAATACGTCATTTGACCAGCCCAGCGTACATAAAATATTTTTCGATTAAATTCCAAAGAATTGTGTGCTAACGGGTGGTTTTATTCGAGGATGCAGTATCATTTAATGGGTGGCGCAGACTAAAGACTACCCGGAATTCTATAACCGCAGCGTCCTCTGTGGACGGTCTTTAATAAAACCCACTTTTAGTTCACGCAGACGTACGGTCGTCCTCGGCGTTACCACCCAGTTTCAATAAATAGACAATATGTAATGCTCGCATAATTTCAGTAGATTTTAGTAACAATTTCCTTGAGTGTCGTTGTAGATAGTTATTTACGTAATAATAGTAGGGAAATTTTTTATTAACATCTCTCACATTCCTTTTTACTACTTAATCATTAAATTTATTTATATACTAGACGTACAGCCATTTTCGGCGTTACCACTATAAGTTTCAATAAATAAGTTAACACTTCGATTTATTTTTTCATTTTTATTTCATATAAATATTTAATAGTACAGATATATCTTAATAGCTAATTACAAAAAAATTATAAATTTATTTAACTAAAACTGCCCAACTCAATAGAGAAAGATTTCTCGTGTTTGAGTCGGGGAGCAGCGCCATCTAGCGACAGTAATGGTATGCTACAGAAATGAAAATACATCAAGAATGTTATACAGATAAAGTTTATGTTGTTGTACACGATAGTTACTACGAAATAAATTATCTACAAAATATAAGACTAAAAGTACACGATAATAGAAATGCAACAATAAGGCACATACAAGATATAAATATAAAACATGTTAATTTTAGTCATATTTCGAAAAGCCTGATCAAATATATCTAGAGGAAATAGTTTTTCTTTTCTTATTTACATACTCTATTTAGAATTAAGAATTTGATTAAGTTTAAATGTGATTTGAAAGAATAATAATTTTTTCTGTTTTGATTTTATACGAGAGGCATTAAAAAATAATAATACCTTGAAAGGCGTAATGGAGTTGAGAAGCACTAGTTTTAAATTTAAGGGTTTCTACGTTGATCTTGGTCGGTTATTTGTTTTTGTGGAAATTGTTGAATTGAAATGGTCTTTGTGAATTTGTAACGATGTGTTTTTTTTGAAGATTTTATTTAAACTGTCGATTCTAAAAGAGTTAAACAGCTGTGTAGTTGGAAATATCGATGGTTTTCGTAGGAAGACTTTCAAAATCAATCTCTGTATCTTTTCAACAGGTAAGAGGGTAGTTTATAGTTAGTATGTATCGTTTTATTTTATACATTTTTTTAGAATACGAGCATTTGCAAAGCTGCCACTATCTAGCTAAATTCTTTGATACACATTGGACTGAAATATCACTTAATTCGGCATTTCTCAATTTTTTCATGTAACTTACTCCACAATAGTTTCAACTGCTCCCAACCGTCTGGAGCCAGTGAGACTATGAAATTCCCAATTTGGGAATATTATGAGACTGAAGGTAGAGGGGTGGAGGAAGGAAAATGGGAAGAGGAAGGTGGGGAAATAACTGTCTATTCAGATCTGGTGACTAAACACGGCTAAAGCCATTTCAAGTAACGTTTTTATTCTGAATAGTTGTCTTTCACCAGGGCGATACTGAAAGTGTCTTCCACACTGGAACGTGCGCAAATATACTATACATTATTTGTAATGAATTAATTTTAGAAACAACACAAATTAATTAAATAAAATTTACTTGCGCACGCCGGGATGGATTTATCATTATTTGAACATCTTTTTTTAAATAACGGTTTTTATACATGCAGTAATAATAAACCGAAAATTGTAGTATAAACTAGTTAAGTAGGAATACAAGGATAATAAAACAGAAATCTGAAAATCGCCACAAACCCATCTTCCTTTGCATCGACGGCCTTCTTAAGGTTACGTCATTCGATAATAAAATAATCGGTTCCTGCAAAGTCGCAAAAATACATTTACAATGATTTTTAATAAATATTATACGATTATATACTTTAATAATAATGATTTATTCTAGAAGGCGTGCAGGGATAGTGTATTGCAATACGTTCCACAGATTACTATAAAAACATACACGAAGAAATAAGAATAAATAAAAAGATATAGATAATATTAAAAAAATTACATAATTTTTTTTTAAATACAAAATTAAAAACGTTTATGGTTGATATCTGACGGACTCTCGTCTCCAGTGGGCCATCAGGGTTAGGCAGCCATAGCTGTAATTACAGTATTCTTGGATTGACGTACTTTGCACCATAAGCTTCCCACATGGTGGCGGAGAAGTACCCTGAAAGAGTGCACTCGTCCCTCCAGAAACATTTCCGTAGCGCTGTAGTATCTCGGTAAACGGAATAGTTGGTGACATGCATTATTGTATGTGAATTTTAGCTTTGGGGATGCAATGTAATCTACCCAAAGTTCTGACGTATACAGAGATGTGCAGAATGCGTTGTACACTATTCTTTTCACGTTTGTTGCGAACGTGAATACGCCTCGACATCATATCTGCTCTAACGGATATGGCAATTTTTTGTCTCTCCATATCCTCAATGTCCTTCAGGTCATCTGTGATAATATGTCCCAAGTATTTTACGCTACGAACAATCTCCATTTTCCTTACGTTTAGCCATACTGAGGGTGTTTGCATGACTACATTTGAAAATCATAACGATTGATTTGGACGTTAAAAAAAAAATCAATTATTCTAAACGCATTTTTTACTTGCCCCTTTACTACTTTTTTTTATTTCACTTAATATTGGTACAAAGTGCTTAAATATGCATTGTTGCATTAAACAAAAAAAAGTATAGAGTTAGCAGATTGTTTCTCACTGGCTGAGTAAAATGCATCACTTCACAACTAATTGTTCAACCGTTTACGTGAATGCTTGCTGAATTGCTACGATTAATATTAATGTTATGCTCTCACTTGTTCACAGGTAAGAATGCTGCACAACACATCTTTTGAGCGAGAAGAAAGGAATGACCGACTTGGAGTAAGTTAGATTTTATGAATGTGAAGTACGTATGACTCTTGTTTTATGAATATATTTAAAATATATTTTCTTATATACATAATTAATAATTATATACGAATCATACAATTATATATACTTTAAACTTTTTATATTTTATACTTTAAAATGTTACATCTCATTTGTAATTCATTATTACTCTACATTCATTTAAAAATGCATTTTATACTTTAGTCTTTTATACTTTTAACTTTTATTCTTTATACTTTAAACTTTTATTCTTTATACTTTAAACTTTTATTCTTAATACTTTTAACTTTTATTATTTATACTTTAAACTTTTATTCTTAATACTTTTAACTTTTATTCTTTATACTTTAAACTTTTATTCTTTATACTTTAAACTTTTATTCTTTATATTTTAAACTTGTATTCTTAATACGTTTAACTTTTATTCTTTATACTTTAAACTTTTATTCTTTATACTTTAAACATTTATTCTTTATACTTTAAACTTTTACATCTCATATGTAATTTATTATTACTCTACAATAAATTTAAAAAAAAATACATCATACTTTAAGAACAAAATAAACAAAAAAAAGCAACAAATTTTTTAAATTTTATTTTAGGGATTCTTTTACCTTCTTTTATGTATTAATATGAACTAAACCTATCAATTTGACTGTCTTTAAACGGGATTTTTTCCTAATTGGATCCCGTTTTAGGACAGTCAAATTGATAGGTTTAATTCATATTAATACATGAAAGAATGTAAAAGAATCCATAAAATAAAATTTCAAAAATTTGTTACTTTTTTCTTGTTTTTGTTTTTAAAGTATGATGTATTTTTTCATGCTGTTTTCATATTGGAAAAAATATATATTTTTTCCAAATTGTGTACATTGATCACAACATGCATGCACCTATGTTGTTCTAATTTTTGGGCTACATTTATATGATGATTGTTTGGTATAATATTGTTGAACTAAACTCCTGCTTACAAGCTAGTTATAGTGGCTTAGCGGGTACAGGTTCCCATTGCATGTAATTAATATTAAAAAATATATTTTTTAAAATATATCACGGATTTCCAATCGTTAGTTCGGTGAGGAAATTTTGGTCGAAACCAATTACAATTACGAATAAATTTTTTTTATAATTATACCCATTAAATAACAGGTACATACTAAATAATAAACAATAATAATTAATTACAATTGCCTCCAAATAAGTCAAGTGAAAGTAGTGATACCATTTCGATATTGTTACTACAACAACAAGTGAACAAAACCTTTTACCAGTGAATACAATAATAAATAATAAGTTAAAAATAATTAAATCAAAATGGTACTTTCAAAGAGTGTTTGGGAATTCATAAAAATAATATACCAGTGATTCTAAAAGTGTTAACTTCATAAAATAAAGTAATGACCAGTTTTTTTTTAAGACAATAAATAAGAAGTGTTATTTTTAATAAAATACCGTTTTTCTAAGGCGAATTACTGGTCAAATTCTTCATCTTACCTCGAGTTAAATTTACAACAAATTATGTTCCTATCGTTGAACAAATTCATTTTGCTAGATTTGTGTTTGCTTAATGGCCAAAATTTTTTAGAACAACAAAAAGTAACAGAAAATATTCTTGTTAAACGTAGATCCCCATGAAAATTAATTTAAAAAGCAGTTCCCAACCTCAAAAAAGGTTGCGAACCTTTGGCCTATATAGTCCTATTAGAGCTAAAATTCACTATGTGTCATACAGCTAGTACGGCACTTAATGAGTTTTTCCTCCAAGAGGATGATATTACATAATATAAATTCTCGTATTTCTAATCAAACAATAATTATTCTAAATTCTTCAAACGATAGGTTACTTTGGGGAGGCTTTATTAATTAAATAATTTAAAAAAATGTATTCACAACACTTTTATAAATATAAATAAATATCTCTACATGTTTCGACATCAATGCTGTCATCCTTAGGAATATATGAATACTAAAAAATAATATCAGGTATAGACAAATGATAAAAATTAGAACAGTGATTTAAGAATATACAAATTATAAACATAAGCAAAAATTAATTAAAGTAGGTAAGAAATAATTATAATTGTACTTTTTTATTAGCATTTTTGATCAAAAATGATAACGGTAGGAGCTGGGAATTAATCGAAGATGATAATAACAGTTTGTAAGAAATCGAAGTATGGTCCCGATAAGCATGCTTAATTTGTGTTATTTCACAATTTAATTATATGTAGTATTGCGGCACGTTCCTGAGTGGTAGCTACATTCATCATAGTCTTGGTGAAAGGCAATCTTTCAGAATCGAAACGTTGCTTAAAAAGGCATTAGCCGTGTTTGGTGACCAGATCCGAATAGCCAGGTACATTCCCGCCTTCCTCTTACTCGTCTCCTTCCCCTCCCCACTACATTCAGCCTCATAACATATTACCCCAATTGGATATGCCGTAGTTTCACAGGCTCCAGACAGTTGGGAGTAGATGAGAGTCTTGTGCGGTATAAAATTTAAAAAAAAATCTTCAAGATCACACTAATTCATTAGCTTTTAATGATGTTTGTCAAACTAATTCTCTTCGTATAGAAAAGGATAAAAAAAGAGAACCTGGAAAAAACCAACTGTAAGGGTCCTATCTTTAATTCAACACATTTGAAGGTCGAAATCATACGCAGTCCCCTGAAAATACACCAATGTTATTATTTTTAATGGTGTTTGTGGTATTTGTTCACTTAATATTTATGACGTCCACAAATAATAAATAGCAGCTCCCCTGCCCTCCGTGCGATGTTCCAGGTAGGCGCGCGGTACCTATACGAGTGGAGTGCTATACAGAGTACTGTGTTTTCCTCTTGCAAACACACGGCCGTGCGTGATCGGACAATTAGCCACAATTAGCTCCGACAAGTCATCAACGGCCCGCTCCATAACTGCCTTCCCTCCGCTCAACACTTGCAGATTAACTTAACGTCCAATTAATAAATACTTGCTAACTAGTTTGTTTTGTGGTGAATTCATTAATGTTAAATATGTTTGCGGTTCGTTAACGTCGTGATGCGTGCGTAGGTACTAGGTAGGACCCACTAACTACCGTTTATGCAATTCATCGGGGAAACCCTCGCGACAGAATCGATATTTTGAATATTGCTGGTTTCTACACAGAGAGTCCAAATTATTAGAACAGGGTGCATTAAAACGAGAGGGAAGAAATATCTGAATAATCCTAAAACTTACTACGGCGATAGAAAAAATCTACTTTTCTACAGGCAATGATCATCATTTTTATAGCACAGGTACTTTATCATCGCTAAATTAAAAACACCATTATATTCCGTTACTGTTTCTAGTGATAAGAAAAATTGAGAGACGTATTTTAGTTCATCCAGTACAAAGGACCAATTAATTATATTATTTTGTAAATCTAAATAAATTGTTTTTTTTTTTAGTTTATTGGGCAGTGAAACGATCAAAAATACGTTTTGGTTTTGTTTGTCTAGGTAACTGAAACCGAAAACCGAATTTTTAGATTACAGGCAAATTAAATGCTGTAGTTATAAAAACGATTTTTAACAAAGCTAAGGCGTAATGACACTAATGAGCTATACAAAAGGCGATGCATGTGGTGAAAGGATTGAACTTTGTGTAATAAAACGGAGATTATACAACTGTTTAGCAATGCAATCCATTTTTGAAACTGACGCGATCAATTATATTAGTATTTTCTTACGTCGCTCGATAAGAATAAAACCATTTTTTTAATTGTCTGCCTTGTCCACTGTGGTAATTGATCTTTGGGTCACGACCCTCAGTTATGAGGAAACGACTCAAGATGAAGAATTAAGATGCAAGATGGTAATCATTTGCTCCATTAAATTCTTGCAATACGTCCAGAACAATTGTTCGTCTACGAGTTCTAAAGAAATAAATAAGAAATTTTTTCGATTTTTTTTTAAATTTCAGAAAGTTTTCGTATTCTCACAAGTTAGTAATCTGCGCATGGCCTTCTGGCCTTCATGTCAGTGCGTGCAGATTCACCAGCACAACAATAAGTCTAATAATGAATAGTTCAACTCGCCCGCTCCCTAATAATTCTGGCATTTTGGCAGTCGACAAGATTGATGGTATTTGTAACACAAATCGGAAATTATAAGACTCGGAATGTTATTATTTGTATTATCTTCTTGTTTGTTTTGAAAAAATTTTCAACACAGTTTCGTGTTGTTACTGTCTAAATAAATTAAACATACAATCAGGGAGATTCTTTTGTTTGAGACATTTGTTTTCTTCGGAGACTAATCCGTTCTTTTGTTTGCCTCAACATTTGAACGCCGGTATAATTCATTGTCATCTAGAATTAATCGTGTTTATTTAACGCTTAAAAAATCCGGATAATTCGTAAGCACAACATTGAAATGTTAACTTTCCTTCCACTGTGTTTTTTTTTAAACGCCTGAAGATTGATTTAGCTTCGCGGCCCACGTAAATTGTTGGGTGGATAATTCAACACAGCCGACCACTTCATGAAGTACTTTATTAAATTGAAAATAAATTTATATTATCTAACAATGATATTTACAATGTTACTGAAATACATTTACAAATTTATTCAAAGTAGTCACTGATGATAAGCGATAAAATTCATAATTATGTCAGCTCTAGGAATAGTGATGCCTTGTTAAGAGGAATGGTTGCGCAGTCAGTTTCATACAAAACTTAACTTTTGATTTGAGGGCAAAATACTCACCTAAACCTAACGATCTTTTATTTTTCATTAAAAAATATGGTAAATATCTAGTACGGATTAGAAGTAATTTATTTATTTTTGTTAAAGACAGGAGGCTCTGAGGGAAATAATTAAATCTGTCAAGTGCTATGTCATCTTTCTTTGGAAATTCTATGTGGAGGATTTTTTAGAGCAGTGGTCCCCAACTTTATTGCTGGCTGGATCGGTCAACATTTGATAATTTTACCGCGGCCCTTGTTAATATTTTAGATTGTTTTGATTTAATAATTTTAATTGAATCGTGTTTAAACATGCCTTCAAAATAAAATACAGTTATACCGAAAAATGAATATAAAGAAATTAAACATTGTAACTTACTAGAACGCTAAATCAATGAGTACCCTGAGCTTGTTTCTTTGTAACGAGATGGTTCTATCTGAGGGTAATAGGAGATGACACCCGAAATGTGTTGCAACACCGGCAAAGTTGTTGTCACGAATGTAGTTTTAAGGCTGCTGTCATTTGCAATATCCAGCAGTTGATCTTCTTCTTTCGCATGCATGCTATATTCGCCTGGTTTGTTGACAAATTTTTAAGCAGTCCCTTGCGTGGCCCGGTATCATTTGATCAACGGACCGGTACCGGGCTGCGGCCCGGGGGTTGGGGACCAGTGTTTTAGAAGATAGGTAGGAGTGAATCTGGGTTTTGAAGAGACCCACGTTGTAGGACAGAGAAAACATAGAGGCGGGCAGATCGTTCAAAAGCCGAACTTGAACACAACAACGAGTCGTAGAAGCAACCCGTTCTTATGTGCCAAATGTCAACCGTGTCCAAATGTTGGGCGCGCATTTGGCGTGTTTCCCGACTTCGCATCGGTGCCGGAGGGATCAATGACGCTAGTTCCTCAGAGCATCTTCCATTAAAATCCCGAAAGAACAAGGACAGCATTCGCACCTGACGTCTGAGCTCCAAAGATTGCAATCCGTTTGTTAAGGATAGGCGAATCTGACATACGGACCATCCGATTCTGCACAGAGTCAAGGGTTTTTTTTAGATATTTTAAGGCTCCCGACTAGAGGTGGCTGCAAAAATATACAGTGGGGCACACTCGTGGTTTGTACAGGCAGTAGTTGTCTGCTAGTATTTGCGGGCTGCGTACACCCAGCTTCTGAGAGGCTTAGTTTACTCTGGCTTCAATGAAACCCCTATACCTGAGCTGATCAGATAGGTTTACACCGACTATATCAATGGACGGCTTGTTGGGAAGATTGCTTCCATTAAACTGCAAAGCGACAAATATAATACCGATAATCATTAATCCCTTTATTTTAATATTATGTGAAATTAAAGGTTTCTTGGAATTTCGAATTTCTATTAGAACTGTTGGTATTTCCCATAAGTAGGTATACAATCGGACAGTAAACTAAATAATTTTGCAGGATTAACTTAGATTCGTAATCACAATTTATGTGAATAGAGGGACCAAAAATAATATTTCAAATAAAACAGTTATAATCACATTTCGTAATAAACCATATATACATACATATTCTTCCTCTTGTCCTACTCCAACTCTGTCCAATGCCACATCAAAGACATCCGTCCATAGTAGGCTACGTAAGTCATTTGTTGTTTTTTTAGTGGCATAAAAATAGAATATTTATAAAATACTCCACCGTTCTACCACCATATTTTTGTTTAATGTAATTTCAAAACCTTTTTTTCTGTTTTAACCTTTTGCTGTGACTTTTTATCTCCTGTATATTGTATGTATAATAGTACCCACTATTTCAGAAGTAACATGTAATCGTCGATAGATCTTAAGATTCATAAACCATTCAAATTATAACTCTGTATACATTAGGCGTTTTTTACTTACAACTGCTATTTTAACAGATTTTTTGTCCATTTGCTTACTTTAATTTAGTTTTAAAAGTCGCATAGATCAACTAGGAATTAAAAAGTTAATGAACTAGGATATTGTACAACACATTGGGTCATGTTATGGTATTTGATTTGTCGTTGGACAATAATTAATGATTGCATTAAAAATCTACAAGCAGGTAAGCAAGTAACAAGAATCCACGTTAAGCCTTCAATTTGTCCTCCTTGCATCAATTAATTAATTTGAGGAAAGCTACCTCAGAACCGACTAAATCCTACCATCAAGCCTTTAATAAATTGTATCATTATCGTGTCTAAGTAACAAGGATCATTTTGAAGGATTAGTATCTCCACCCTCGATATTTCAAACCACACCACTATTTGTAAAAAGCTGTTTATTTGTAACTTTCTATAAATCGACTAAACTTTCATAAATAGATACCTATGTATCTACTTACTCAATGCTACAAAATGAATTTAAACTCTCAACCGGCTTTAAAAGAATCTCTTTGTTGTCAGAACAAAATAATCTCATTTATATATATATTTTGAATGTCTTATTTACGTAAAAAACGTGTATGTTTAATTTAATCAAAATCAATTGATAACATTCATTTTTTATTTAAAAAAAACGCTTCTCTACACAAGCATTGCTTAAGATGTGTAGTATTTTAACTTGAATTAAAATGTATTCAATAACAATAATAATGATAAATAAAATTATGTTACTAGCTTTTTCACCTTTGTTCAGCTAATCGATTAGATAAGTCGAAATAATTTACGTGGTATTATTTTTGTAGTGTTTTTGGCCAAATTCGTTTATTTCTATTATGTTATGAAAATTGTTTACTTACAAATTAATGAAACAATTATAATACAACACAATAAAGAAAATTTTAAACAAGAATCGTAAATTTCTACCCCAAATGTTATATGAGTATTTATGCGAAACCCGTAAATAAAAGTCAGCCCCTACTTACCAACATTTTGTGAAGAAATTAGTCACACTATGAGAAAGTTACAAATTTATTAAGGAGTTCCGTTCTTTAATATGTTAATAGAGGCATAAATCAACGATGACTTGCGTCTTTCTACCTTAAGTAGGTACGTTTGAAAAACAGGGTATTTAAAAAAAAAACTAAATCAAAATATGTCAGCTTTTAATTATTAATTACTTTTATTGAGATTTAAAAACCTAATTTAAATAATTAATCATTGAAGAAAATAATATTAACATAACCTGAATGAAACATGAAACCTGAAAAAACAACAGAAAATAAAAAGATTTCATTAGGACTGAAATCTTTTTAAAAACTGAATATATTCTTAAGACTAATATAAAAAGTCAATATATGTCTCATATAAATAAAAAAAATGGATATTCATCCGAGACACTGTCTAGTTTGTAATTGTATTCGTGAAGAACTTTGTAATCATCATAAAGATAGCTGCCAATAATATGGGATTAAACGTGGAGAATAATATTGACAAATAGATAAATTGAACTGGTCTCATTAGCTAAGCTGGTAAAGCGGTTACCCCGGACAGGCACAGGTCCTGGGTTCGGGTCCCAGATCCGACTAAAATCTTTTTTTATTTTCTGTTGCTTTTTCAGGTTTCATGTTTCATTTGGGTTATGTTAATATTATTTTCTTCAATGATCAAAAGATGTCCTTTTGTTTTTCAGTAATTATTCAAAATTTTATCAACATGGTTTAGTATATCATAGGCTTTGTAAAAAATGGTTATATTTTTCAAATGCAATACTTTTCATATTAATTTTTTTCATACGAGTAAATCGTTAAACTAGGTTGTGCTAGGAATGGATGTTTTTGATCTATTTAAGTCTCGTACATCAATAAATTATTAATATATATTATTTATAAACAAACCCTTCACACAAAAACCGTAATAATATGTTTTTTTATTAAATTTATTTTTTAATTTAATGTAAATCAAATTTAGTAATGTTATTATTAAGTTCTGCAAGTATTTTTAGTTGTTATTATTGTGACAGCTGTATCGGCGTTTAAGGCAACATTATTAATTTTGATTTACATTAAATTTAAAAAAAATTAAATGGAGTTCTACGAATTAAACACAAAAACAATTAATAAGTAAATGTTATGGTTATGAGTATGTGTTTTGTGTATGAAGGGTTTGTTTATACTTAACTAAATTTCATAAAATAACCTTTACGCTAAGTTGGTGTATAAGAATGCGCAAGTATAAATAGCTTTATTTTTAATGTGAAACTAGTTGCAAAGAAGGAATCTATCAAACGAAATCTTGATTATACGAGTATGTTATTAACATTATATTTTGTCCAATATTTTTTAATATTTAGAAATAAACAGTAATTTTTCTCTAGCCTGTACGCTCCACATAACATATAGTCATCATGCAGTACATGGGGATATTCCCCCAAAGTGGTATGATAAATAATAGATACTTAGGTGCCACTGCCGGTCCCACCGAACTGGAGATGTATCGCAGCAAAAGTTGTTCCACTAAATTTCTCAACGTCTACTTTTGTTGAAAACTAAGGGAAATGTCGCGACAAACTTGCCGGCCAGAACTTACGATATGTTTTTAACTGGAATATAATGCTGGCTAAGGGGATGGAGCGACACGATTAAAGATTTCACCTTATTTTATTAACATTTTACACTTAAAGGAGCTCACGAATACTATACAATTTAAAAAATATATGGTTCTATATTAAGAGGAACGGCTGCGCAGCCAATAGAAATCAATTGCGATAACAATTATTTTATTATATGAGGTTCTTAACGTAGAATTCTATATCCCCCCTTCCAATAAGGTTGTTTTTAAATGCTTTGTTATGACATAAATGCTATTTAAATCAATTTCCATAGGTTATTAATTTCATACATAACTTAATTCTGGATTTGAGGCAAAAATACCCATCAAATTGAACGATATATTAAAAAAAAATTAAAGCTTTAGTAAATATCTAGTACATATGAGAAGTATTTTTTATTTATTTTTGTTTTAGAATATGAAGTACGAGGCAATGATTTTTTTTTTCATAATTTTAAAATCAACTTATTTAAATTATCATATTTGGTATGTAAATATGATTATGTTAATAAAAATATAAAAACAAAACATTTGAAAAAAACCCTTTTCGGGTAGATATTTTAAATTACATACGACAAATTCGTGTTCCAACATAAATTTGTCGTTTTAAATTTAATTTAAAGTTCCCCATGATGCTTATTTTAATATTTATAATTTTAAATTTTATTTTATATTACGTTTCATTACATTTTCAAAGTAGATGATGGGGTAATTTTTTTTTTTACATTACCGTTAGCCCCTAAATAATTGTTAGAAATGCCTCTAAAATCTGGAAAAATCAATTCCTTTAATGCCCTATATTTCATAATGTAAAAAAAAATACTTCTAATCTGTACTAGATATTTACTATACTTTTTGTAAAAAAAGATCATTTGGTTTAGGAGAGTATTTTGGCCTCAAATCCAAAATTAAGTTTTGTATGAAACAGGCCACGCAGCCGTTCCTCTTAAGTGCGTTCGGCAGGCAAAATAGCTTTCACGTATTAAATTAATCTACAGCAGAGATCTACCAAAACACCCATAAAAACAATACATATAATTATGATGCCTGGCGAATCTTCACCAAAACAACATCGCTCTGAAATATGTACGCATACATATAGTATTTTTTTCTGATATACTCGATTCCACGTAAGTCCTGCAAGGCTTCTTCCACCTTATTTTCCCAGGGAATTTGAACGCTGCACATAACTGTACTAGACCAAAATCCTTATTTATTTATTAAATATAAAACGCTTGTTATCAAAAAGGGTAAACAGAGCGCTTAAATCTGTACAAAATACGGTATCGTGAAGCGAAACGAATGTATTTTTGTTTCGATTTCAAACATCTTCAGCACTCAGAACCCATATTTTGTGTTAAATCATAATTCGATGGCTCAGAGTAGAAATGTTGTATCTATAAAACAAACCTTGAAATTTAGTTTTTTTATTTTATAACAATATAATATCATTTAATAAAAATAATGCCTCAAGTATCAAGAACATTCCACTAAACTTGATTTTTTGCAATTTATTGAAAACAACGAAGTTTATTTTCTGTTTGGATAAGTTAAACATTTTTCCTGCATTCACCCACCACTCTGTACTTCGTCTCGGTTCTTGCTCCACCTTTTCTTACTCAGTTTCTATCAGTGTCCAGATCGGCAGACGACACGGCGACACTATCATTAAAAGTTACGACTTTTGAAATTTCCTAGGACAATTTATTTTGTTTTTCTTTACCTTATTCTCCACGAAGTCTCGGATTTTTCATTTTAGGTTTGTAATTTTTCATTAGACTTAATTTATCTGTAAAATGTGAATATAGTCCACTAAGTAATAACTCTGTAAGTCATATTAATATATCAAGTTTTCTGTTATCAGTATAACTTTTTATGTAGATTTACAGCATTGTTATTGATTTATTTATTTATTATACAGCAAAAATCTTTCTATAATTTTTTATAAGCGTTATTATATTTTCTTAAATTATTTATGTTACTAGTTTGCAGTTGTAGTGAGATATAACATTATCGTATGTAGTATACCTACACAAATGAATTTAATACAACGATTTCTTTTAATTGAAATCCGTTCAAAGTAAACCTCGCAAAAAAATCCTCATGAAAAACAGCTTAACCTTAGTTAAAAGTGGTAACTTTTAGATTAATAACTATTAATGTTTTTTTTTAATAACGCAAATTTACTATAATATGTTATTCTCTGAAAGATTATGCGGCTACCACCCTGAAAGACTATCCCTTAAATTAAATTTAATTTAATTATTCTATGTTATTATTGACTACTATGTGTTTCATTTTCTTTCTTTTATTTTTATGTAATTATCATTTTGAATTTATTTTTATTTCATTTTTATCATTTTCTTGTTACATTTTTAATTTTTTTTATTTTCATTTCTCTATTAATATTTTTATATATCTCATGTAATATGGTATATTCAGTTTTCACTATTCACCCAGTCCTGCTGGATTAAAAACTTAAATAAATAAATAAAATAAAATTAAGTGTCTGAGGCTAGGTGAAACAAACTAAATAAACATATTTTTAAATTGAAGTAAATAAATAACTATAAATTAATAAGAATTAGTTCATTTATACAACTGTTTTTAATATCTGCATGCTTCAGAAGCAAAGCTCCCCTCATTAATATAAACAATATATTGATGAGGGGAGCTTTGTTTCTGAAACATGTAGATATTTACATATTAAAAACAATGGTTTCAATAAAATGATTACGCATCTTTTGAAGAATAAATAACTTTAACTTTGAATACATCTCCTTACAATACACCGCACTTTGGTGCTTAGCGCCTCCAACCTAACCATCATCAGAGAAGATATAATAAATAATCCAAGAATATCTATTAATTACTATCCTGAAGAAGTCTCAGTTGCGACGAAACTACTTAACGTTAAAATCAAAATGGGGTGTTGCATAGAAAACCACTCAATCATGTTTCGTTATAAATATGAGTTGAATAAGAATGTAAAATACTTATTTATAATATATGATATTGATTAGTATAGGAAAGTCATGCTTTACAGTTAATTAATGATGATAAGGTAAGTGATTTTTAATTTTAACGAGAAAAAATGGGGCAATCTAAATAACGAAAAAAGAACAAGACAAACAGGAATGTTAATTTAGCAATATATTAAAAGCCTATATTTATTAAAGAAAATCCGCACACGTATAAAGATTTTTTCTAATGTGTACGCTTTAGTCTCTCCTCTACTTAGTTTTACCATGAGAAATATTCATTAATAATATTCTTTGTGTGCAAATTTTTTACATCTCAGCATATTTTGTTTCGCCTCTATAATGTTAACCAGTTTGTTTAAACTTCCTCCGAAATTCGTTAGTGCCAGAGACCTTGCGAAATTGTACCTTCCAACGCAAAGTGAAGTCTTTACAGTTTTATTCTGCCATAAAATCATATTGGGCTGACGCGGTTGTTTATCCCCCGACTATGCCGCGATACATACTAGCATAACCTACTGTACACCTTCAGCATAAAGTTTTCAGTATATTCTGTCAAAGTGTTTACTGCAGGAGTCTAAAAACTTATGAAAAGATTCACGCTTCAAAATTTTAAGTATAAAAATATCAAGTCAACAAATCTTTTACCCTTTTCGTTTGAAGTAAAAATCCGTTTAAATATCCCATTTTGTACTTTTAATTGCTTCAATAGATTTGTAGTAATTTTGTGGCGTCATTATTAATAAAATAATAAAAAGTACTTTGTTTACACCACTGTTTTTAATAAATAAATATCAACATGTTTCGAAAGCGAAGCTTTCCACATCAGGATACACAGTACACTATATATTATATTATAAAGTATAAGAGTTGTCATACTTAATATTTTTATAGGTATAAGATAATTTATATTTTAAAGTGTTTTTATACCTTATATTTTTTTATAAGTTTTTGTACTTTATATTTTTACAAATTTTCGTACTTTATTTTTTTTTAATTTACTTCACTTAATATTTTTTTATACTTTATAACTTTTTTAATATTTTTGATTGTCTACATAGTTTTATACTTCATATTTACACTTTATATTTTTTTATACTTTACACATCTTTATAGGTACTGGATTAATTTTTATACAGTTTAATTGTTTATTTTACATTTGTGAAACCTGTATTTTCTGTTTCTTAGTTACTGTTGTATTTAAACTATTCTAATTTTTATATTTTTTTTACCTTTTGCACATGTTGTGCCGAATATATAAATAAATAAATAAAAAATCTTACACTTTTATTACTTGTTCATAATATTTGTCATTATTTTTCAGTATACTGTATATCCTGATGTGGAATGCTTCGTTTCCGATACATGTTGATATTTATATATTAAAAACAGCAGTCCAAACAAAGTACTTACTTTAAATTGTGATCTTTGGTGTCATGGAGTTGTCACTATCTAGAATTTCTATTTCAGCGTGTAAAGTCACTTCTTTATTGTGAGCTACTAAACTTCGAAATATCCATTTGAAAGACAAATCTCAATATTGATCAATAAAAATAAAGTTTTCCAAAAAATTGCGTTGAATCGCAGACGAGGCCGGGTAGTATTTGTGTTCACTAGTAATAATAGAACATATATGTGAAAACATAATAAATGAGAAATTTCACGACGCCAGAGACCACTGCTCAACAGTTTTTCTTGCTTCAGATATTTATTTATTTATTATATTATATGCGTCCTTAAGGGCTTTTACACGTTTTGTGATGAAAAAATATACTTTAATAGTGATACAGGACCACATCGATAGTATAGATCGAATTCAAAAGTAAAATTTATAAATATCTCCCTTTCAATTGCAACAATGGCTGTCGGTATATCTATGCAGTATTTGCAACAAAGACAAGCAGTAGCTGATTTAATATTACTAGATTGTTTCATAGTGATTTCACACTAATAAAATACTAGCGATTTTCAAATATTAATATATTCTGTACTAATATTTTGTCACTGGTTAATATAACATACCTTCAACTGCCGTACAACACTATTCGGCAGGCATAGTTACAAAACAAATGAAGGAACTATGATTATTAAATTAATCCATTGGCAACTTTTGCCAAGTGACAAGTGGCAGCGAACCGAATATCAGAGCGTTCAAGTAAACGAACTAGCATTCGATTTCGTGTGACATTAGCTTGCAGTTCATAAATTCCACATATTAAAAATCTCCCGCATTTGGTTCCTCATGATAAAATACCGTGTGACTAAAGTGAAATAAAGTTGATCCGTTTTAGAAAAGAATTTTATTATTTTGAATATCTGATTCCATCCGTTAAACCTCTAATATCGACATTATACAAATACAGACATATTCACATATACTAATGAACTATACACGTATCCTATTAGTAATTATTGAAGAGGTAAATTACAGACCTCTAAATTTCCTTTATAGTTAAAAATTTAAAAAAAAATCACATTCACTGCAGACGATTTATTGTTGGTAATTTGTTCTTGTTTCTTGAATTTTAAGTAGCGTGTATTTATGGGAAAGTAGCACGTGTACCACCGTTTTCCCAAACCCTCTTC
Organism: Halesus radiatus; assembly: GCA_022606495.2. Lineage (NCBI taxonomy): Eukaryota > Metazoa > Arthropoda > Insecta > Trichoptera > Limnephilidae > Halesus > Halesus radiatus. The sequence continues at coordinate 148,262 of JAHDVE020009472.1, forward strand.
TCTGTGTACCCGTTACGGCGTGTATTGTATATCACGGCGCGAGTCCCCTGTATAACCCGGCACATAATTGGCGCCCGTCGTGGAAGTTTTATACTCCATTTCCTGCAGATCACGTGGAAATGCCTGGCTACATCTTTGCCCGACTTGTCACCCAAACTGTGGGGAAAATACTAAGATATTTTATGATAATTTAATATTGTGAAAACAATAAATTGCAACACTCATTTAATGCAATCACCAATAGATCAGAGCACAAACCCTGTTTCCAATTTTTTGTGAGTTAAATATTTAAATGTACTCCATTAATGAGAACCTATATTTTCGTCAAAAGGAACGTTGTGCCGAAAGTATACCTAATATTTCAAGGATTTTTAGGTATTTTACTATATTCAAATCGATAAGAAAACTGGGTATGGATCTTAAATATTTGTACTCTAAGCCACAAGCCATCGATTTCTTAGTTACTTCCTGGGTTCAAGGTTTAGAAAAATTCAGTTATCTTAAATGTGCTAATATACTTAACGATACAAATGTTTTCTTAAAAAAGCAAAGCATTCTAGTTTATTACTCTGTTTGTCGAGAAAATATAATTTATTTTTTAATAGAACAGACGAATTAAGTTTTTAACGTTAACGGTCAGCCTCCAAAAGTATACACTTTTTCGTCTGCGAACGCAAGACATACTTTAAACTTTCACGGAAAATATATAAGATATCAAAAATAATCTTAATAATTTTTAAAAATCCCAAAACCGTAATCTTTTAAAATCTATATGAAACGGGTACTAGAATTTTAGATAAAATTATCAAAATTGCCTTTACTGCTTTTCAAACTGCACATATTTTATGATATTTTGAATTAAAAAATATTAGACTGATTTAAAACTTTATACACTTTCCAAACTACCCTTGTAGAATTTACATATGAATCATTTGTATTATTGCTTGAGTTAGCAAACTACGAAGTAGTGTTTATGGCCACTTTTTAGTGCTGGCCTTTAAGGTGAACAACATTTGGATGTGTTTGTTTTAAATATAATATGATCATATTATTAATTATTCTTTATTTCATTATTTTTCAATTATATTTTGTTAGAATTATATAAAAATGCCATCAGCTCCGACTCCGTGAAGCATGTCTTGTATGACCTAGATAAGTGCGAGTAATCAAGCAATAGATGAACAAGCAAGGCCTGAAATATTAATGTACACATGGATAATATGAACGGCGCAATATATGTATGCAATACATGTATGTATGATATCTATGCGATATATGTATGTATGATATCTATGCGATATATGTATGTATGATATCTATGCGATATATGTATGTATGATATCTATGCGATATATGTATGCAATACATGTATGTATGAAATCTATGCAATATATGTATGCAATACATGTATGTATGATATCTAAGCAATGCATGCGATATATGTATGCAATGTATGTATGATATCTATGCAATATATGTATGCAATACATGTATGTATATGCGATATATGTATGCAATGCAATATATGTGTGCAATACATGTATGTATGATATCTATGCGATATATGTATGTATGATATCTATGAAATATATGTATGCAATACTTGTATGTATGATATCTATGCAATATATGTAGGCATGGATAAGTAAGTAACTTTTTTAGTTCCGTTATCGAAATAAATTCATTGTTCCAAAAATACTAATCTGTAAGTTAAGTTATTGATTGGTTTGGAAAAAAAAACATTATTTAAAAAAAAAAGATTTCAATAAAAAAATAAATCGTTTAAAACCACTGCCAGTTGGACGAATAATTTATCAAAATGTAGGTAAATCAAGAACAGCAGCAACTAATCCTTGTACATGCCGTATTATTTTTGATGCCAGTCTAATTTATAAGGCTTCGGTGGAACCGTCGGGCATGGTGGCGCGGGTCGGGATTTCGGGTGTACCGCGGGGAGGGACCCGTGATAAACTGACCATCCTCAAGCTCACTAGCTGCCGACTCAGCTGTAACTTGTTAATAAAAATACCTGCCGGGGATGCTAGTAAGGGATGAATCTTTTTGTGAAAGTATTACGTAATATTTTATATAAATTAATTGTTTTTTTTTGTTTAATTCGTTGTACTCCATTTCATTACTTTATTTTTTATCTAATGCAAATCATAAAAACAATGTTATTATTAAGATCCCTAAGTATTTTGGTTTTTTTATTATTATTGTGTGTTCAAGGCCATTTTCAAACTGTGGCTAGGCTACATAGAGACGACGTATTTATGCGAATCTATTTAACCCTACCCATTTAAATTTTTATGGTGCCTAAAATGATTTATTACAGGTGAAACAGATTTGCTGAGATAATGATTGTGATAATGGATTATCTATTCTGCGAGGTATTTACATTTTAAGGTGGATTTATTAAATGACTGCCAATATGAAAGGTTAATAGGTTCCAACCGTTTAAAGAGATTTTTATTTTATTTTGGAGCTTGAAAATCTGTGTTCTTTGTAATTCAATAATCTATTTATTAAACACCTTTAATAAAAATCAACATTCTTGTGAGGAACGGGAACTGCTTACTGCTATTTTATTTCATTTCAACCCGTTATTTAGAAAAAAAAAATATACGTAACAATTTATTTCGTTTTAATTCGTAAAACTCAATACATTTTATAATAATTTAATGTAAATCAATTTTAATAATGTGATTATTAAGTTCCGTAGAATTGTACATAACTCATTATCAATTTTTTTAATTTTGATTTATTTTCAATCCATTATGAGTTAAATGAAATAAAACTATAAGCTTTTTTCAAAGCACCAAATTAAACGTTTTTTTTGTTGTTTTTTTTTAATAAATCGCTTTAGTCGTGTTTGATTTCCAGGTCTGAACAGTCAGGTAGGCATTTCTCATCAATCATCTCTCCCATCTCCTTCTCTTCCCCACTCCCTTAGCCTCAAAACTTACCCCAATCGGTTACGCCATAGTCCCACTGGCTCCAGAGCGAAGTGCGGCATTGATATAAAATGAAATGTTATATATAAACTCATGCACAACATATATATAGATAAATACAACTTCAATTATCTATTGTATGATATTACATATATTACCATTGTAATTTATATGGTGCATATATGTATATATTTCTTGTAATAAAAATGCAAAAAATATTTGTATTTTTTTTTACCTTGTGTGTGTAATATTTTTTCTACCGCTTACTTGCGGCCCTAGAAGAAGCATGGAGTTGGGGCACAGACACATGTCGCGTTACATCTCCCAGCAACGTATTACTTAGGGAGCTTCCAGACTTTCGTTGGTCATTTTGTGATTTAACAATAGAACGGCGACTTGCTAAGACCTTTTGTGGAGCTTTGATCATACTCACAATTTGCTTCACAAAATCGCATTATTTTGGGGTCGGCAAAAGAGAGCTTTGAAATCTTCTACCTTATTGCGACAAATGAATAAATGCACTAAGCTCGATATATTGACCATTATATTCTGGACAATAGAATCTGCTGGGAGACTATTAGAACATGTGCTTCGTAAAGTTTTTTTTTAACCTTAAAAAGACTCCGCCAATTATTTAAAGGTGATTATATTAATTCATTGGAAACCTGTGCATATTTAACGAGTTTACCTATCTAGTAACTAAAGTCAATTCCCTATTTCTGTCAAAAATCTTTACTCCAACTCCCCAAAAATAAACGTACGATCTATTTTTGTCATCTGGCAATACCAACATGTCAAAACTTTTATTTTATTTACGTGTTTGTTATTCCTCTTCCATATTGTTCGGGCAAGTACTAAGTTTTTAGTTCCTCTTTATATTTTTATGTACAATCTAGTAATAACATATTCAAGTATTATATTTTATATCTGCTATGTTTATGCAATAGATTAAGCAAAATTGCAGTACTTAAACCTTCTGATGGAATTACATTAAATGATTTACTCCACTTGCTAGTGGGCCTAAACTCTGCCTACATTTTTTTATATAGCAAGCAGTTCACCCTCTTTTCTAATATGAACTTGCTATGTACTTGTTCAAAATAATACAAAATGAAAAAAAAAAAACTTACATAATTTGTGAAAAATTGCACAAAATTGTATTTTTCTCTATTTTATTAATTAGTGTATAACTTCTATTTTTCTAAATAGTATATATATCTATAATCTTTGCAGTGAAGACTAAAAGTGATACATTAATTAAAATGCTTTTATTTAGTAGTCATCATGTAAGCTATGAGCATTTTTTTTGTAAAGTGCCACAGGGGTGTTGTTTCCAGACAACGGCGCTGTAAAATTAGCCATTTATTATTATTGCCCTTATAGCATAAAACTTTACTGGAAAATGTAAGCAAAAACCGACGGAAAGACAACATAATAAATCTACACAGTAATATAAAATGTATATTTACAATGTGGAAGGAATTACACAATAATCTCACAAAAGCTGAAAGCCCTTACAGTCTCACACGTAGTAAGTGAATATGTATATCCCCTTCCTAAAGTTAAGTTAAGTAATCATAAAACAACAAATGTAGGTACACAGCGCACGACTACATTATCCTAGTCTCCTCCTAACAACGCGAGGAGCTTCCCTCGATGTTTTATGGTTCACCAGTAGTGATACGAGCGGTACCTACTTGTTAATACGGCGATAGGGTAGGCTGGGGAAATATAGACCACGGGGTAATCACCATACCATTGCGGAGGATATTATGTTTATGATAACGCAATAAACAACGCCGGATAGCATGGTCACGTTACATCACACGTTTATTCGCATACACCACGAATAATAATGCTTTGACCACCATTAATGATTTAATGTATTTGTAATTAACATTCCACTGCGATTTGAAGAAAATCGTGTTTTCCTTATCATGATTCATCCTTCTTTCAAAGTCGTGCAACTATATTTTTTTTAAATTAATTGTTTTTGTGTTTTATTCGTAAATCTTCATTGATTTTTTTTTAAATTTAATGTAAATGAAACTTAATGATGTTAAGTATTTTTAGTTTTTATTATTGTGACAGCTGTTTCGGCGTTTAAGGCCATTTTCTAAGTGTGGTTAATCCACATTGTTAAGACTTATTTATAGGAAGTAAATAAAATCATATAAATAAGTAGTCACAATGTGGATTAACGAAAGTTATCGTTTTTTTTGTGTTTTAAATCAATTTTTTTTAATATCATTTCCCGCAACCTATATTGTATACCCCCGTTTATTGTATTTTTTACATAATTCCAAAATGTTTTCTTTACCCCCTCGTTAGAAGATGTCGGTTATTTTCTCTTGTTATGTTTAATTAAATACCTGTAAGTACTAGCACTGCACTTTTAGAAATCTTTATATCTTATCCACTGCTAAATGACTATTAAAAGCTTATTATTTCAAGATGGAAATTACGTTTACCAAACAGAAGCAGCTGTTCAAATTTCACGAAGAAAGAGCCCACCGTTCGAGAGATTATGCTGCTTAAAGATTTCCTCTTTATTAATATTATGAAATATTTTGTTTTAAACTTTTTGACACGGCGGTAAGCGCACAAAACTTGCCAAAACTAGCACGATACCAACAACTAGAATTCTGTTGGCGTCCTAATGCCGTCCTGTGTTTTAAAGGGGATATTTCAGCTTCGAGGAAACAGGGCGAAATAATTTCCCGACCGAAGAGCAGCAATATCGCAAATCACATTTGCTGACAGAAAAGCTAGTGCAATGCAAAATTGAAAATTTGCTGGATAGGTTATTTTACCCTCAAATGCTTGGTCTTTTAAATTTCACTATTTTTGTGATGTCAATAAAGTAAAGGGAACGATGTGTGTGTTTTGAAATTTGAACTCAGAATGCAGATTAAAATTTTATTAAAGACACCTTTCCATTTAAGTATACATTACTAAGAGAGAGACAGAGCCATGTTTCGCGAAGACATCTGTGACGAAATGCGTAGTGACAGCCGTGGCGTTGCTAACGTTGTGATGATAATGACCGGTCAGTGGCTGAGTTGGCATCGCGTTTGGGTCTCACCCAGGCGTCGTGAGTTCAATTCCTCGGCTGGCTAAGTCCTCCATTTACGACACAAGCAACATCTTCCGCTTACTGTGATGGTAGTAGGAGATTTTCAAATATTGTCAGGTTATTCGTAACCAGGGAATATTTGTCTTTCTTTAAAAATAAAAAATGTGGCTAGGGTATAAAGGATTATTTATTTGTAGTAGGTGCTCATTACAACATCTTCTAACTTCAGACTTTTTTATAATTTTTAAATTCGTTTATTTTTTGTTCTTCAATACTTCAGCAAATTGTAGGTATTAGGGATAGAATTTTCGTGGAAATGGAGTTTGGAACGTTCCAAGAAGACATGGCCCAATTAAGTGAATATCGAACTGGCAATATCTGATTAGGGTTATGGATTTAACCTCTGGCTGGATAGGATTTTTTTTAAATGTATAAGGCAAAAAACTAAATACAAATACTGTTATTATAAGAAAGTTCATGAATTTATACATTTATCTCTGTATTCTAATGTTGTATACAGCTATAGTGTGTGATTGTTCATTATAAAAATAAAATAAATTCACTTAGTATTACATCAGTTTAATTGAGTATTTGTCCTACCGGCTTTGGAATCACCGTTCGTTTTTCCGGGATAAATGCATAGATACTATACTATTGTATGAAGCTATCAGTTTGTGGTTATCCAATATAACCAAATGAAACAATCAAACTTTGTTTTAACCATATTTATTTTTCACGCCTACCGGTTTCGGAACAATCGTTCCATCGTCAGGGAAAAATATATTTTGCACAGATGCTAAGATAACGTTATTATTTTTTATATGAATACCGCACGAGAGTCCCAACCGTCTGGAGCCAGTGAGACTATGGAATTCCCAATTGGGGAATGTTGTGAGGCTGAAGGTGTTGGGGAGGGGAAGGGGAAGAGGGAGGTGGGGAAATACCTGGCTATTCAGATCTTGTCATCAAATAGGGCTAAAAGCCATTTCAAGCAACGTTTCAATTCTGAATGGTGGTCTTTCACCAGGGCGATACTGAGAGTATCTTCAACTCTGGAACGTGCGCAAATATACTGTATATTATTTTTTAATTAATTAATAGTGAAACAACACAAATTAATTCAATTAAATTTAGTTGCGCACGCCGGGATTTGAACCCGCGACTTTCGGATTCGTAGTCGGGAGCCTTACCCCTCGACCATGGAGGCCGTCAGCTTATTATAAAATCATGGTTAATATATTAAGTGTTGAATCATGCTATGTGGGACTGGGTAAAGGGGGTAAGTAAAGAGTTGGGGAGGAGATGGTGCAGAGAAAGTTAGTAGATATACATTTATCCCTGATGAGGGAACGGTGATTCCAAAATCGGTAAGAAAAATACCCGATCAAAGTGGTATTATGCTAAGTGAATTTATTTTATTTTCATTATGTATTAAGTCACATCCTTGACGCATGTATATTTCATTCATGTTCACATTTGGCTTAAATATTTTTATTTATATAATATATTAAATATATAAGTGTATAATTCAGTTGTCATAATTATTCGCAAATGCCAATAAGCGAAGGTTTAAAGATCTAGAACCAAAATTAACATTTCCAAATCAGTATATTATATATGGTATCGTTAGTAAATACAATTATATATTACATAATTGATTTAGATTTCATTTCTAGATTCTTATCATTCTTCTCTTGGTCTGAAGCTGATGTCGTACTTAATTCATATCTGCATATCCGCTTGGTTAAATAATAATAAATTAAGTTACAGAAACATAAAAAATTAATGCTTTTAAAACCATCAATATACATACTTATGTCAGTGATGATAAAATTCCCCTTAAGAAACAAGATTGTTGGATGATTCCATCATTCTCTGGTCTCTTTGGTTATGTTTTTATTCTGAGACAATTTTGCAATATTTTAATTAACTTTCTTAAGAGGAACGGCTTCGCGGCCTGTTTAGTACAAAACTTAATTTTGAATTTGAGGCCAAAATACTCACCTAAACCTAATGATCTTTTTTTTTTCATCAAAAAGTATAGTAAATATATAGAACGTATTAAAAGTAATTTATTGATTTTTATATTACATTATGAAATATAGGCCATTAAAGGAATTGATTTTTGGCGATTTTAGAGGCACCTTTAACAATTATTTGGGGGTTAACGGTGATTAAATTTTTTTTTTACCTCGTCTAGATTAAAAATATAATGTAATGCAAAGTAAAATTTATAAAAATATATGATATGCATATAAGCAATATAGTAAACTTTAAATTACATTAAAAACGACCAATTTCCGTTGGGACACAAATTTGCCGAACATAATTTAAAATATCGACCCGAAAAAACATTATTTTTAAAATGTTTTGTTTTTATATTTTTATTTAAATAATCATATTTACATAGCAAATTTGATATATATATATATATACATATATATTTTTTTAAATACGATAAACTCGCAAACAATTGGTTCTAAAATTATAAAAATTGTTTTTTTTTCATGGCATATACTTCATAATTTAAAACAAAAATAATTAAAATACTTCCCACGCGTACTAGATATTTATTCAACCTTTAATTAAAAAATATATATCATTCGGTTTGGATGGATATTTTGGCTTCAAATCCAAAATTTTGTTATGTATGAGGCAGCAGCGCAGGCGTTCCTCTTAACTTTATTATTATTTACCTTATTATTATATCATTGGAGCCACTCATGCACGTGGATACGAGGATATTAAAAAGTCGACACATTCCTTGTTTAATTAAAAACCATATTTGTTAACGCAGGACGCGAGTTTTCAGATTTTTCAGTAAGTAACAAATACCTAATGATTTGATTATTATACTAACCGACAGATGAAACGCAGAAGAAAAATAAGCCATATCTGATAAATCAATTTAAAGCCGTAGAGAAAACAAAGGTTTCGCATTCTCCTCCTTTGCCTTAATATAATGTTAAAACCTGAAATCCCCTGGCGAAGGTTGGAGATAAAAAACAAGCTTTATCTAAATTTGATTCTTCTTTCTTTCTTCATTTGAAAGTTTCTCCGTCTGAGCTTCCAATTTGCGACATTTAAGTGATTTGAAATTATTTTTTTATGTTCCATTGTGTACTCCGCTAAGTCCGTGGAAGTAAGCGAGGGTTCGTTACAATCGCACCATTGCTTATTTTTCTTAGATTTCTAAAACTCGCCTAACTCATACCATACTTTAGAAGGAAAAGTAATCAGAACTCGAAATGCTAACTCTTGTAGGTACTGTATAATGCATAATAAATTTTAAATAATTGTGACACATAAAAAACAAACATATTCAATTAATTCATTCTTACTTGTTGAGATTTACAAAACTTAATCAACCTGGATTTTTTGTAAATTTGACCTTAAATTATTAAATCTAAATACCGGTTAAAATATATTTAATGACCAACGTACATAGAGTAATGAAGAACACAAGAAAGGCCATTTGGGCGTATTATCTAAAAGTTTGGCTATTCAAATTACAATTTCAGAAATTCGCTCTCATTAAAAAAAAAAAAAAAAACAAATGGAATGGAATATACGATGTCTGAATGTGTAAGGGGGATAGAGCGCTGTATTTTCATTGGATCTCTTAGGGCGAGAACCAAAAGGTAGTAAGTCAGTGACTTCATCGGTTTTCATTCAAATCTATATGGAAGGCATTTATCTTAAGGAGACTTCTGATTTAGATTCTGGCCAACGATTTAGCTTTTATACTGTAAGGAGACCGGAATACCAACTTATTGCACCCAAAGATTGCATTGTACCCTTTACTGCATTGTCATTTAAAAAATTGGTCTCGTTTTTTAAAATCCCAATTCTCAGGCATTGGTTTTATCATAGGGTGGCTCACAGTCGATTGTTTATGGGAGAAAATCTCCAACGGAAACGAAACAAAGCTTCGTAAAAAAAGACTCCATAATATATCTAGAAGATTTCAAAATAAAGGTATCTACTCGTATACTCAGTCGAAGCTGGGTACCTACTTACTATTGCAAATATAAAAAGGATTTAACTTATTTGAACTACTTATAATGTTATTTCTTCATACGTATGTATTTTTGAAATCTTCATATCAGTAGATTTCCATCGACATTGGCTAGCTTCGTGCGGCCGCCGCGAGGTAGGGTCAGTCAACAATAAAGAATACTAATTGCCAAGCCATTTGAATTTCAAATTATTTCTCCATAAAGCAAGTAATAAACCGCTCGTACAAAATGTACAACCGACAACGGGGGATTCCTTTATTTGCTTCACTGTTATCACATTTGATAATTGGGAAATTTCTTTGCTAACTGTTGGGATTTCTCGGGCCTGTTAATTTATTGCGCACTTCGAAGTTTTTTAGCGATTTTTCGCGCAGTTACTGCGATGAGCTTATTGTTTATTGTGCCTCGTTTATCTTGGGCACGTATTTAAGATGATGAAGCTCCTTAGACTTGAAGACTGGCAATTACAAAATTCTTAAACTTTTTACGATTGCATCAATGTTTTGGAATGACTTAAGTTTAGTTCCCCCTTTTTTCTTTAACATTTTATCTCCGACTATTACAGATTCATTAGGTTGTGCATCATCTTTGTGTTTGATATTTTACTTGAGAGGTTGAATCCGGAATTCCTTAAATTGCAACGTTTGCACGATAACCATCGTCTTAACTTTTCTCGTAACTACGAGAAAGTTAAGAACATAATACGATGTAATCCAATTCTATTTACATTTATGTTCAAGTTATAATTTATTTTTTCGACGGTTTTCTAATATATTATAATTGATATAATAAGTTTCGACAGCAATGCTGCCATCATCAGGAATATATAAATACATCATCATTATCGTTATTTTTATGAATAAGCCACGAAAAATGGTGTAATCGAATCAATTAAAAACATTGTATTTGTTTTGTTTATTTTATTTGTACTTTTAATCAATGCATTTGATATAATTTATACCTACAAATATTTTAAATGCTTTGAATATCTTTGAAACAACTGGTAGATTTTTTAAAACTTCACCATTAATATTATATGCACTGCTTGTTACTTAGTTTCTGAGAACTTCATTTAGGATTCGTGCATTTTGTCATTGTCGTTCAATTGTGAGTGAAGCTTTTAAGTGGTGCCCGTATACTGTAGAATAATACCCAAGTTGAGTTCCTTCCACTCCAGACAGTACTGGACACCGGACAGTGGACACGCTTAGAGTTGTTGCTCCAAATGCATTCTGCGGCAGTCACCCATCCACGTAATCACTTCACGGTTTGCTGCTCCAAAAAGCGCCAAGTCAACTTGGAACTAACATTCGGTCTCGTTTTGTTTTCGAATGGGTTCCTAGTGATGTTACAAATACATGCATGCTGTCTTTTACTACATTGTGATCAACTTTTATTTCTTCTTCATCTTCTGGTATTCTCACTATTGGAGGCTGGGTCTCATCAGGACACGGAATTCAACCAACGTCATTTTCGTAGCTGCATTCGAGTGACAACTCTCCTCTTGCGATTGATGTAGATGATGCGCGACCGTCCCGGGGGTTGATTCATTATTATTATATTTAGATTTTTTTCTTCGTATAATTGTTCACCTATATCTCACATAATATGCCAGATTTACCACCCAACCAGTTCTGCTAGAATAAAATCTTCTTCTTATACCTATTATATAATGAATAACGTCCTGGGCGGGCGTTGTGTGTTTGTTTTTGAGATTTCAAAAAACAACCCCCCATCCTCCTTTCCCATCCGACTTTTAGTACTTCTTGATGAAATTTCGCACGCTTGTAATGTTCAACTAACAATTGTACCTACTTTTATTTTTACCCTATTGTTGTACGGCATATTTGTAAAAGCCCTACGGACCTTCAATATGATCCCTAAATTAACACAAAAAAATGTAGTATGTAAAAAAATAGCACGAAACAAATGTTCACCATCTTCTCATAATTTATCAATGGCTGAAATTTCAAACTTCGTATAATTTCCCTTACGTTTTATTGTAACTTTTTTAACAGTGGAATGATTTTACTGATTTTGTTGAACAATTCAAATCACATTAGAAATTCATCTTTTTTAGTTGAAAAGGGATTCCACGGTTGGCTACGAATTTCCTATTTGATTTTTTTAATAATATTTAAATTCAATTATTATGATAAGTTAAATAAACTTATAAACCTAATTTTATTATTTAGCGTTTGAAGGTAATATTAACAAATCTCAAATGAAATACGAAACATTATTAGTGGTAAATGTTCCTTGTATAATGATGGAGGACTTGACGATTAGAAATCTAAAACCCCGACGCCTGGGCGGGAATCTGACGCATCGAAACCACTCGGCTAATAATCATAATTTTTTTCAATACAATAAGGTGCACACAAACTCAAAAATTTTTGGCTAACACTCTCAAATATTTTCATTTCCCTCGATATAAACATGAAGAATTCAGTTGAAATGGCTCTATAATAATAATTCCAGTTACGCTATATTGATTTTGTTAAATAATTAGAATCCAATCACAAATTCGTCCTGCTCGCTACACTATTGCAGACTGCATACTGCACACTTCACACGTGATGCACGACGCTTCAACGAAAATCCAAGTGCATTGTGGGAAATAAAATATAAAATGTTTGTCTCCCGACAGCCACTTTTTGCAAACATGGCGCAGACTGATTTATTCATCCCTGCGACACTATTGGGCCGCATAAATATGTCCGGCAAACCGGATATGAATGCGCATTGTCACTTGCCCTTATTGCGGGGGACGTCGGATTCTGTTACTTTTCTGTGTCTTCGGAATTCAACCATCCTTTTCTAAGCGGTCTCAATAATAAAAACTAAAATTCTCGCAGAACTTAATAACAACATTATTAAATTTGTATTTACATTTATATTAAATATCTATAATAAAATGTTTATCTCATTTTAAAGAGCTTCACAACTTAATTTTATTTATTTACTACCGGTTCGACACATTCGTATCATTCACTAGCGTTCTTAAAAGTAACTTAAATTATACATGTGTCTACATAAAATAAAATACTAGTCGGCGTTAAAAATGAAAGGTGGTTAAAACAAAGTTTAATTGTTTGATTTAATTATAATCTATAACCACAAAGTGATAGCTTCATACAATAGTATTGATTAAATCCCTCCATTGCTTTGTGAGGTGTGTTTTTCAATCCAAATGGGTAAATTACAACTGCATTTTATAATACGAGTGATATTTTGAATATTCTCCTCTGTAGCTAATTATTTGGAATGGTACTTAAACTATGTTATTCCTGAATTTGGTCGTGAAACAAATGAAATATTTAGTTATTGCATTTCACGAAGGCTGTCTATTTTATCTATGTATCCTACTGGGATGCGTTTTGCACCTTTATGACTATTATTATTTACAAAATATGTAAAAACCCAAATAGGGCGAATAAAATATAATAAATAAATAAATACCATAGAGCAGTGTTTTAAATGAAATACTATTGTTGATCGGTATGTTAACGAGCCGCAAAAAATGGTAAATAATTCAGAAATTTAAACGACTAGGGTTCATAGTTTACCATAACTAATTGTACATTTTAATTCATAAAGAATTTGAAGAATGCTATTTATCATGCACTCGTTAGAATTCACATGATTTAGCAAAATATTCAACACGCATTTCGCGCAACGATTTTCCTCCTTGCCAGTGGTTTTTGCTTTGTTTGCATTAATTGCTTCCGCTTCGCCGATTTAAACGAAATGAAAAAAAGAAATCTAAAAATATTTAACAGTTCCGTAGACAAAATTTCATTCGATAATTGATCAAGGTTGTGCTTTTTATTCTTACGTAATAAAATCAAAGCTTTTTTCCATCGAACGATTTAAAAATTAATCATTTTATTAGGAATAACTCATTGAAGCATATATACTCGATTGTAATATTTAATCACAGAAGAATATCATATCAACAACTAAAATAAACCGATAAAAACAATGAAAAAATCTTTTTATTTTATTTTTATTTATTGTATAATATTAATTATATACAGTGGGAACTTATACCCGCTAAGCCACTGCACGTAGCTTGTCAGCAGGAGTTTATTTCAACAATATTATATAATACAACAATAAACAACAATCATCATACAAATGTAGGGCAAAATTAGGATATAGAGGCGCATTTTTTAATGTTACCCGCGGCTATCAAGTAAATATACAATCAGGAAAGCATCATATTTGTTCAATTCTTTTAAATACAGCAGATATCGAGGAGCTATACAGCCAAGGAGACCGTCATATTTGTTACCATCAATACACAAGGTTACTTTCCAAAAGCCAACACTTTAATATCAGTGAGAATTTCATCATAGAGCAATTGTTATCGAATCGAAATATAGATAAAAAAATAACTTTTTTGCATCCAGCTTGTACCCATTTAGTCTTAGTGTTAATGTTATTTTTAATAAAAAAATATGTTGTGAAGAAAATTTTGTTTTTATTTTTGTTTTGCAATTGCTCTCTATTGAGATTGTTAGTAAAACCATTGTTTGTTTTTTCAAGAGGTTTCTTTTTTTAAATCGTTTTGAAAGAAAACATAACTGTTTTATTTAACATTATGCAAATATCACTGGAAACAAAAGATTTTCTCATGTGAATGTATAGCAAAAGACGTAATAATATAATCCCATTAGGAAGTCATTAATTAACCGCAACCGACCTGCGCTAAGTTGTAACATAAAACAACCATCACTATACGCAAACATTAAACTGACATGGATTTATTATTATCGCCAACGAATAAGTCATTATTATGCGCTTTAATGCATTCTAGAATTAGTTACAACCATTAATTAATTTTAAAAACCTTTCATCTTAAATATTCCTTCTAACGTATTATAATGATTGCATTAACCGCCCTACCCATACGAACGTACGCGATACGACCGCTATATTATCGTCCGAAGGCAACAAGCCGTATCCCGTACGTTCAGGTACAAAAAAAATACCGAAACCCACAAAACTTTCGTATCCGTCAAGTTTGTTCTTGCGTCATCTCGTCTAGTATTTCGAGGTTAGCCGAAGAGTGTCAATTTTTAAATTAAGCGATATGTAGATTTCATCACAGCAAGTGCCGAAAACTCAGCTTTGAGGCGCCCTTGGAAGGAAAAGTTGGTTCCAAAGGCGCACACTTTGAGAAGCACTGGTCTAGATTTTATCATATATTTCGCAACAATTGAATTTTGTCGCTAGTGCGGAGGGTCGGTAAGAGGCATTTTTTAACCGACATATAATATAATTTAAAAAAAAAAAGAAATACAGACATTCCCGGGTTATGATTAACCCAACAATATTTGAAAATCTCCTACTACTATCACAGTAAGACGAAGATGTTGCTTGTGTCGTGATGGAGGACTTAGCGAGCCTAAAAATTCAAATCACAACGCCTGGGTGGGACCCAGACACGATGCCAACTCAGCCACTTACCGGTCATGATTAATAAAAAACATATATCTGCCCAACATAATTATTACCTGGTCAATAAGACACAATATGCTTGTTATTCCTAAATTGAATACATCGTTTGGACAGAAATATAATAAATTCAATGCTTGCAAATTATATAATGCTCTAGAAAAAAAATAAATAAAAGAAACGAATATATTTAAAACCACAATCAAAACATGACTGAGTGAACTGAGTGATAACTAACTTGCAAAAAATATTAAGACAACTTGATAGGTAGTACAAAAAAAAGGGCAGGCCGCCTCAGAACAGGAAACCCTAGTACGGAGAACTGAACACTTTGACTTTATCCCTATATTATTTACATTAAACTTATCTAATCTTTATGTAATATATTTTATACTTATAATGTATTGTATCCATTACTAAAGTCATACTCATGCACAATCTTTATATAAATAATAAAAAATAAAAACAAAAAATAAATAAAAGTATTATTTTTGATATTTCTTTACTGGGTAAATATACAATGAGATGAATATAACTATGTGAGTAAAAATGGAAACAAAACGACCTATAAAGACTAACTCGGGAGGCTATTTTTTTTTTTAATTTACCTCTAAATTTCCTTGAAATTAATGAAACAGAAGGTATAGTAACCAAATAATTTTCCCCGATTCTCTCGTCGAGATTCGCCAAATGGAAACAATTTCAATGTTAAACTTCGATTGATTTCGTTACATCATCCTTCTAGAATTTTCGCGGACACGTTTCGCCGACGCGTCCATTAACAGAGAATATGGGGGCTGGGACTTGTGTAACAAATTGACACCTTTACACAATAGAGCAATTAATGGACCGCCAATAGATGGAACTCTGAACGAAGCGGTTTTTATTTTACAAATTGTCCCATTGAATGCCCTCCCCTCTAGCTATTTTTGCTCGCGCCAGGGCAAACGCCAAATCGGCTAGTTTTACCAATGCTCGATGCAATCAGTCAGAAGCTTTCATTAAACTCATTTTACTAGCTTATACCGATGTTATAATGTATTTATTTGAAATGGCTTAGGTAGGGTTACCAGCAAACTCTGACGCCAAATAAACAAAAAAATTGTGAAGGAATGAAGTCCATAGAATTTATTTACTTTTTAACTGCGGGTTTTTTAATACCATTAATTTATTGGATTAAACGATAGACAGTTTGACCAATGTCGATTTTTAGCTTGTTTATGACCCTCCAAAATTAATAAAGCATGAAAAAAGCATTTTAGTGTACTTAATAGTTTTGTAGACGAGCTAATAATAAGGCGAATCGAACTCAAATCTCTGAGTACTGATTTACTCTCTTTTCGGAAGAGTTTTATTTTTTTAATTGTTGTGATTTACAAAAAATCATTGAGTTGTCAGCAATTTTTTAAAATTTGACGCTATCTTGTACTTTACATTAATATGATTTTTAAACACGTTTGCTTCGAAACATCACTCATTTAATTTTTTAATATTTTTTTGTGATAAAATCTATGTATTTTATAAGGACAATTCCAAATTTTACTCAAGTAAATTAAGAAGTACTTAATTTTACTTACTTTAAGTTTATGTACTTCCTAATTTCGTTATTTTATTGTAACGGCTTGACTATATGATCTCTTTTTTATATCCATGCTTAACATTGGGAGTTGTAGATACCTATATTGTTTTCATCCGATGTAAGCAGAATAAATTAGGTTAAACTGAAATAAGTACGAATAAATTAGTCTTCAAAAAACATTATCCGAACGCTTATCTCTTTGTGTCCTTTCCTAATAAAGAAATTCCCTTTCTTAAACTATAAAGTTCTTCCAAAGGACTCAAAACACAAAAATCATTTTTCTGTCGATTCTAATTCTTGGTACTGGTAATATTTATTATTATCATTTTATTGTTATTTGTATATGAACATTTGTTATCGGAAATTTACAGGAGCGGTTGTTCAGCTGGGATATTTATATGATAAATAGAATAATAGATTACAATTTAGTATTTTTTTCAAAAACAAACTAATTTTAACGCATAAACGAATTTCGAAGCAGACATGTTTATTAGAGATGATCAATGATCTTACTTTTAAAGGAACTTTTGGTTTGCTTATTTCTAATATCATCAGGTAGGGAATTGAATATTAATAGCAATATATTTAAAACTTATTTGTCCATAGGGGGTTTTACAAACTGTGATATTAAAAGATTTTACATGGGACTGTTTTAGGGTTCTAGTGCTTGTTCTTATATATAAAACAGTATTTAACAATACATTTATAGGAGTTTTTAATGTTATTTATTTGAGTTATTTTCAGTGGAGTTACATCGTGGAGTTGTGCGGCCCGGCAGAGGAATTATTGAGGTCTTGATTTTTCCACAAAGGAAATCTTTAAATATTGGTTGTCTCGTTCCGCGTACTCCATTATAATAAGTTATTGTTCTTTAAAAATCCTTTGACGTCTTATCATAGTATTTTTGCCTAATAAAAACATTTTCGTTTTTATAAATTGGTTCAACTGTCATGAAAATGAATTATATTAAACTGTCTCCAATCTGTAATCTTATTGATTTATTTTGTATTAATTACATTGGCGGCATTTTTTTTGTGCACAAAAAAAGAATATTTGTTTAATGGTTGGAGTAAGAGTTGGAACAGTATATCTAATCGCCCTGACGTGCCTTTGATTTAATACCTGGCCTTATGCAATTATCACACCTCGCAAGCGTGAACGCCGATTCGAAACATTTTAAAATCGCCGTTGAGCAAGCACCCTTTTAGCGTTCAGAGGCTTATCAGGCATCAAAACAGATGTCAGTGTTGTGTCAGTTACCTTTACATGTGACAAATTGACGAGATGCACGCGCGCCGATTGCATGCCTCGCTGGTCGGACGTGCACGCGCGCGCACGGAAAGTACACGAAACGAACACGGCGGATTGGCGGGCAATTCCAATAAATGGCGAATTATTCAATCATTTCATGATTAATCTAACAAGGGGCAAATAATTTACCAAAGTGACCAATTTTACGAGTCTTGGTTGGATAAATATTATGAATGGCTCTGTCATGTGGATTTTCTATTGCAAGTAGGAATGCAGTTGCCGATTATTATATTATATTTTCCACATTGCTTAGAGAAGGAATTTAAAATTATCGTTGTGTACCATAGATCATGAAGCGTCGGTATAGGCTTCCATCATGTGCTACAAAATATTATGTGTTCAATTAATTGACATATTTGACTGTTAGAATTGCTGACTCCGGGTTGGTAAAAGCCGACAAGAAACGGAAAAAACTGAAAATATTATAAAGAAAAAGATGTTGTCCAAAACTGAGCACTATAAAACTTATGAAGAAAGAGGAGTTTTGTAGTAATATTTGAATTTTTAATCATTGAAAATGATAATAATAAAATATCTCAATGAAATATTAAAGAGGCAATGATACCCGTAACCCACAAACGAGAGGAAAGAGCATGTTTTGCTGATGACGCAGTCATTTTATTTAATGAAAGATATTAGAAAAACATGGACTCGGTCTCCTGCAAAATTGGCTCAATAGAAATTCTCTCACACTTAATATCAATAAAACAAAAAATCTGACGTTTTTGACAGTCGACTGATGACTATGTTCTCAATTTATACAAATGCCAAGGAATCTATCAACATAATCAAGGATTGTCATGCCTTTGCCCCACTATAGCGCACTCTAAAAGCATTAAATAGATCGGTACTGAAATTAATAAACATCTCAGATGGAACTCACACATCGACGTCAATACAAAAAAAAAACTCACCAAGTACATGTACTTCTTTACAAACAACGATATTAAAAAAAGTGTATTATGATTTGTGTCAATCACGAATATATTATGGGATAACTGGTTGGGGATCTGCTTTGAGCACTCACACAGAACGGCTCAACATTGCCCAAAAAGGAGTAATTAAGACAATTCTGAAAGTTCCGATTAGAACTACATCGGACGAAATATTTAAAAACTTTTAAAAAAATGTCTCAATTAAACTTTAAAAATATATATCTGAATACTCCACTGCCGAACATAAATACTCAACCAGGACAAACAGTCAAAATATACTGGTTATTCCTAAATTTAATACATCTTTTGGACAGAGGAATATTAAATTTCATACTGCGAAACTTTATAATGCTTTACCAAAGAAATGGAAAAAAATACAGAAATGAATATCTTTAAAAATAAAGTCAAAACATAGCTGAGAGAACTGAGTGATTAGGAGCATTCAGACTTTATAAAGGCATTTTAAGACAAATGGATATTTAGCGAAAAAAAAACAGGAAATCCTAGCATTATACTTACATACTCTCTATATACGTTACATACTCTTTATACTTATAATTTATTAATAAAATCACATACATGTGCAACCTTCACATAGATATTAATAAAAAAAATTAAAAATAGAAAATATTCGGTCGCACGTGTAAATCGAATCCAGATCCTCCATCTTACAGGGACAACACTCTCGAATTGAACTATTGAGTTGGTCTCAATAACTCAAATAGAGAGTGTTGTCCTGGTAAGGCATACGATGTGGGTTTGCGTCCCAGTTTCGACCGTTACCTTTTTATTTTCTGTTTTTTTTTCTTTCTGTTTCATATTTGTTAATATTATCTATGATTAAATATTACAATAAGGTTTATAACCTTCAATAAGTTATTCCAATAAATTAAATATTTTAATTCTAATGAACATTTTAATGCTACCTCTATTTGGTGGAATTCCAAGAGTGGTAAATAATTTTAAAAAAAATCCTTATACCACATTACATTCCACCAGTCTAAAGACGGATGTGCGAGCTGAAACAAAAATGAACAAAAAATGTTATTTAGGGTCCGAAAAACGTGCACCTCGAAAAAATAACAGCTGCGTTTCCTTCATTACATATTAGATCTGTCTAAGATTACTTCTTCATTAGTTCATATTTTGGTGCAGATTCGTATTTAAAGCCATCAATTGAATGCTTCTATATACCCGACGAACATTTGTTTCAACGCAGTTCATTTTTAAAATACAATTATTGCGTGTTGATTAATAAATAACTACGACTATAATAGTGGGCATTTGGCTCGACCTTTGCACGGGTGCACATTACACGTGGATTTCCCATCGCAGGCAGGTTCTATTCCGGAAATGTTATCGGTAATAAATATTTCCCATTTACCATCCCGCGTGGCGCGGCACGTGACACGCCGCTGGACACCCCGCCATCCGACACCCGCCGTGTTACGTTATACGTTGTACGCTGTACTTTATACGTGCACGTACTCTAGGTATGCCTTAAGTGTCGATGCACGTTAATTGTGCATTTAATCATAAGGTATAAATTGAGATGCGGTAAAAGGTATCCGTTTACTGTCATTACAACAGAACAAAGCGTGTTTGTCCTCTACATATTTTATGGTATATTTAGCTTGATTTTCAGGGGTAGCAAAAACTATTAGAAAAGATCGAACAGTATGACTTTACGTATCAATTGTTATATGTTCAACAAAAAATCTAACAAATAATGCCAGTCAATTTACCACAAAGAGAAATCTATAGAAAAACTAGTTCAATCTCTTCTAACAATCCGAAGAAAACATAAGCTGTATACGATTTGGGAATCTTACCGCCAAAAGTATTATGTTGTTTGACTTTTGGGGTATTTAGTTATATTATGGTTCCTCCTTATTGAGCCAACGTTTGAAGTGTCCACCATCAGAGGAAATGTGACAATAGTCAGGCGATTAAAAAAATTGCTTCAATAAGGACGTGGAAGCTAAATACGGCTTAAAAGCCCAAAAGTCAAACAACAATTAGAATAAGCTTCTTACAAAAACATAATAAAATTCTTTTGAATCTAAAATGGCTGCCCTTAGTTTCCATTGATTAAAGTGACGTGCCTAAAACAAATAATGCTGTCTGAAGGTTCAAGCGGTCGGTACACAAATTGAACATGCCTTCAACAGTTAACCACAACTTGACTCACTTTTGAAACAAATTCGTGATTAGCGGTAATTATGATTCTTCCTCCCGTAATCTCGCGTTCCGTGATAACGGCACAACTTTTGTCTCCTCCACGACAAATGTGTCGTGTCGCGGAGTGCCTCGGGTCGCAGCCGCACGCCACTCGTCCAACTTAATTTGACGAATTAATCAAGTGTAAGTTGCCACTAGTCGTTCACAGTTCACACGTGGAGTAGAATGCCACGCTGCCGCGTCGGGCGATGCGTGCTACCCACAACGCCGCGTGCACGATTTGCTGCCAATCATCATTTGTCGGGAAATGACATGAATTTTGTTGCATGCCGACATTGGATAATTGTTTTATTTCCCGAGCTTCCCTCGTTCCGTGGAACGATTGCATTCTGTTCCTTGACACGTAGATTGTATGTAGGTATGCAATTAAAATTACTCCGTGTTTACAGAAATATCAATGGGGTAAAATGCTTGACATAAATATCAAGCAAAGGGGATATATTTACATTTGGACGTCACGTAATGTCAGTGTTCCTGTGGGGGTCGCTGCAATCAGTAGATCAGTGCGCATGTTGAAATATATAAACTATATTAAAACATAAAGGTCAGTATACGCGGAGGGTTCTGAGCTCGATCTGTCTGCTAAGCGCCCTACAGGCAATTGACCAACTCACTGGAAAATGCTTCAACTTTTTTTGAACTTGCTTGGAGGTGTTGAGATTGTTGGGGTATATTATTGCTGTTAGGGCATTGAAAGTTTCTAAAAGCGGCAGGTTGAAAAAATATTTTCTCAATTTCTCTTGAGTGGTTGTATTTTCCTGTTTTTTTTTTTAAATCTTAACGCAAGTACACATTGTTTAACATTTTCTAATGATGTTCCCCTAACATTTGTGCACGGGTCTTGTTGGCACATGACCTTAGTTTTCTTTAATTAATACCTATCATCTAATAGAAAGTAATGACCCAAAGTTCATTGAGTATTGCCAGGTATTGTTGTTATCCCTCATGAACACAAAAGTATTAAAATATGGGAGGTTGCTACACATGGAAAATAAAACAGTAAATGACAAAGTATGTAACGTGAATATAAGCTTTTAAGGAGCTAAAGCTCATTTAAAGCAACCGATTGATCAGTACAATATCATCAGCATATTGGAAGTATCGATGAATAATGCAGTCATAATATACACAAAATATAATAGCTGGCAGATTTTACAAATGCAGAAGCAATGTTAAAAAAAATTGCTCAATGCAATGCATTCTGTACAAATTTATATACATGTCAAACGCGTAGTCATTATCGAAACAGTTCGATGGAATAACTCCGAAATCAATATGATAACGCAAGTGATACAATAGGAGATTCAGCAGTGAGCGGAGCAACGAACGAACAAATTCGCCGGCCGGATGACACACCAGGGGCGCTATTCTCGTTCTTTTTAAGGAAGATTCCTTACGTTTTTCGTTAGGGTTAAAGACTTCTTGATTAACTGCGGAATTACGGTGAGACATAGTAAAAAGATCCAAAATAGATTGTCAATAGATTATTAGAAAACACAAATTGATGAAATATCTTCAAGTGACATAAGATTTTGAACTAAAACTTAAAAAAACAATTACATTATATTATAATTCATTTTAATGCATTTGAATTTTATTTTTAAATGTCATAAATAAACCTTTTAACGATGAATCACGTTTTATAAAAAGGTACCTACCTCATTATTAGATAGTAATGACCTTTTTTTATCTCTAGTTCTAAAAGTGATATTTGAATTTGTGAAGAGCGTCGTTCAATGCCTGACGTGAATTGTCAAAAATGTCAAAATCTATATAATGTTTAATAATATTTACTAGCTAATTATGTTTAAAGTAAATAATAACGTAATTGGTAACATACTTAATTTTTCTCTTGTTAAAACATCGCAAATATCGACATTTTTTATGAATGTCGTTCGCTGAATTCAGCTGACAGCTGTCATCCGATAGAACCTGAACCGCAGTTAAGTAAGAAGGTTTTAACCCTAAAAAAAAGTTAAGGAATCTTCCTTAAAAAGAACGGGAATACCGCCCCTGGTCACAGGAGCCAGGAAGCGGCTAATGACCTCCGACAACAAGGTGGTGACCGCAGCATAAAAGCACCAAGCGCCACTCCCGAGTGAGCGCTGGGCCCGAGCTCACTCAGAATCACGCCCGACATAACTGTTGCTTTATTTTATTTGTGTACCCATAATACATTATGTTACTTGTAACAGACGTGTATTAAGTCCACTTTCTTTGATAATGGGCCTTATCGCTGTCCACATGCAAGATTCGCATTAATTGAATAGAGTCATTTGAATAATAGTTTATTGTATAACTTTATAATAGAGTCATTTGTGTAATAGTTTGGTTTCCATCTTTTTATGGGATCCTACACATTCCAAAGATGACACTTCTTTCATAAAGTTTTTATCACTATGCACGTGTGAGATTTGCAATTAGTTTTAATCGATTCATCTGTTTTTCCATGTTCCCATGCCTTCCTGAAAAAGTGATTGCCCCCCATTAAGAGTAATTACCTCTAAACGTGTAACAGATGTAAAATATTTCTAAATAAACAGAGAAACAACTGGTGGAGAGAGTTAGTTGTCTATCAACAGTCGAACAAGTATTTTACTTATTTTGCATTCGCTTTCCCTGAAACCCTCCACATCTGCTGCTTCGCTAAGCCTCTGGACTCTGCCTGGGGAATCCTAGGACCTACCTAGTTAGAGATAGCCGGCCCTGCTTGGTCCGCCGGGATCAGGATCAGGCAGAGAACTAATGCTCCTACTTCTAGCATTGGGTGCGAGAGACCAGAAGAGTGGCACCTCCATGCAGCATCCCCAGAAGAGATTGAGCGTATTTTGAGCATATATTTACAGTTTTATGCGGACAGATGTTCAGAACCACATCTGCCGAGTTCAGTTACTTTTGAATTATTTTTTAAAATATTTTTTATTATCGTATTGTATATTTTAATTTATTTGATTTTATTCTCATGTGCAATATGTATAACTATATGGGACGTGCGGGAGCATACCAACCTCCCCACATCCTGGAATTAAAAAATTATTATTATGTAGTTAGAAACCGAAACAATGAACGAAGGAATAACATTCAGCATTGAAGGAGCTACAACTTTTTAATGGGTGCATTATCATCGGCATATTGTATGTTCGTAATTTTAATGTTTTTTAATTAATTTTTTTTAAAAATTAAATTTCATATTATTATATTTTATTTAATTTTAAAGATTTTATGTGACTTTAACTTCGTATAATTTCTATAGGCACAGCTGAAAACTCCTGGGCTGTATAGCTGAGAAGTCACCTTTTATAAATTAATAAAACAATACAATGTGTTAAAATGAAATATGTAAACTTACGGAATAATGTTTTTGTTGTTATTATTATCATCGGCGTATTGTACATTAGTTAGAAGAATACCATTGTAAAGCATAACATTACAGAAATAAAATACGGAATGACGGAGAAACATCTCGGAAAGCGGTGAAGGAGCTGTAACCATTAGAAGCGACTAATTTTTCCCGCAATAACTTTCACTCTATCCGACACTCGATACAAAGCCCGTTCCTCTCCATTCCGGCTCCGGGCGCACTTTATGCCCGCCCCACTCACCGTTTCGCAATAGACTCCATGCTCCATGCTCCATGCTCCATATGGTCGCCGGCGTTTACAATTTAATTTACGAGTTAAGCGGTCCGTGGCAACCCCTTACTGAGCGCGCGGGGCACGCAAACCGGGGCACGCGTGCCGTTACAGCGCCGGGATAGATGAAAAATTAAGTGTTGTATAAATGATCCATAAAAATTCGAAATTTAATCGATATTTTCCCCTTCCAATTCAAATCAATAAATTTGTTATTTTTAAAACTTTAAGTTGGCGTTTACAAAGATATGGCATTAATATAAATAAACAATATATGTTGTATAAAATAAATTTTAAAAACAAGTACATTTTATATCAGCAATAGAGATTTGTTGATACTAAATACGTCAATATCCGAATTATTTCTGTTCAACAATAAGATTGCCCTTCCCATCATTGGCAAGTTGGTTGCGCAGATAGGGAGATAAAATAGTATCTGCTGTCAGAGAAAATCAACAGGAACAAAGAAATTAATGCTCTCAATGTTTTAAAACATCCATGAATCAGTCTGAAGAAATGTGTAACAATGAGCACATCCCTTCTGACCCTTCTATAGTTCATTCCATGCATTAATTCTTCTGGTGCCCTCTATTATGTAAGAGTAGTTATTGCCCATATCCTGGGAATTTTTTTTATAGTTAACTACACACAGGAGGCCCTGATGAAAATAATTTTCCCTTAAGGGCTATATCATTTTTAGGGATGCTGTCTAGAGGGTCTTTTAGAAGATAGGAAGGAGTGAACCTGTATATTGAAGAAATCTGTGCTGTAGGAGGGAGGAAACACAGAGGCCGGTAGATCATTCCACAGCCGAGCTGTTGAACACAAGAACGAGTTGCGGAAGCGACCCGTTCTTATTTGACAAATGTCAACCGTGTACAAATGTTGGGCCAATCTACACCCTACAGGCCCGGAACAACACTAGTACCAATCGTGTTGGTTTCGAAGCCATAGAGTGCTTTATTTAAAAAAAATACTGGTTTTGGTCTTCGTACTTTTCGTATACCTAGACAGAAAGACGAATTTTCATACTATGATATTTAAAAAAAATAATATGATTACTTTGAAGGGCTAGCTTTGAACGTTTTGGGAATTGCCTTTCGAATAAGAGGAACATAATGAACCTTTTTCAGAGAAAACACCGTATTTACTCTTTATGCACTGACTTTGGGTTCACTCAGCGTGGTGTTTTGATTTTTAGTACTTTTTTTTCTACGAATCCAAGTCGCCTTTCTACATTGACTAAATATCTGTAGTCTAGATGTTTCACCCACTGAAGGTGTGGCGATACCAATGTTCGACAATTTTGCTGGACCATTGTCGTAATAATCTCCAAACTGTGGCGTAAACTCTTCAATATATAATACAATGAATAAATATTCAGAGTACTTCATAACTGTCCTACTATATTACGTACTACTGTCCCTGTATTCAGAATTTTTTTTTGTCATTCAAAAACGGTTAGCTACCCCTGTAACACAGCGAAGGGAGGCGGTATGTATCCCCGCAACACTCGGTATAATAATTTATGGGACATATATTTCTATTGCAAGCCACGGATTTTAACGGAGTACAACACTTATTGACTGCGGCTCGAACTACCCTCCTCGCCCACCCCTGACCCCACTCGGCCCCACCGGCTTCTGCAATGATCGATATCGCTGGACCCGACTTTGGACTGCTGGAAATTCAATCGGAAAATTCAATTAAGTTAGCGAGATATTAATTGGGTAATTATTTATCCAGATTCCTGCAAATGCATTGTACGAGAAAGTGTGACAAAGAGCAGGAAGCGATGAGACTAATTTAACTCAATCGTCTAGACTTATTTAATATTACTACGGAAATAGTAAGTGTTAAGTGCAATGGTGGAAGCTTTGCTCAGAGTCCTTAGGCAATTTGGTTGCCATAATGCATTACTTTGTTTTGCTCGCAGAAGGTTGAATAATAAATATATATATGTATATATTATTTAAGGCATACTTATTATGCATACTGTGTTTACGGTTGCTTAGCAAATCATTAATACATTTACTAGAATATCACACTTAGGGCGATGCAATGGCAAGTAATGCAAAATCATTTGTTTTCGGTTTAAGAATTTGATGGCCTAGAAATATCGTAGATGATTGAATTAAATACTGCAAGTAGAGCACACCTTGGTCTTATGTCTTTTTATAAGCCTTGAAAAAAATAAAGTATCAAACGTTAAAAAAATGTTTAAAGCGCAAACTCTCCTACTTACGAACACCTTTTCCGATATTATCATATTGTTCATTGTGGTAAATTAAGTTTTTTAGAATATGAACGTAAAACATTTCAATAATTACATCTGAGCTTTACAGAATAGAATAAAACACGCATTTTGGTGATGGTTTTTTTGTGTAAATCGAAACATGCGGCCGATGTTAAGCGGGAATCTCAACCTTGTCGCCACCTGCATAAGGAGCGCGTGATTTCCTTGAAATTTTAGCCGGTGGATCGCCTTAAGATGATTTTGCCACATTAATTATTAAATTACCTTAGTCTATTTTGGCGACTTTACAAGAAAAAACAAAAGACTAGTTTGAATTTGACGATAATCATTTTGGAAGTCTCGTGGACTTCAATAGTAAGAAGTTGAGATAAAAATTCTTTCTTGATTTCAGTAGATCGATTCTAAATATGCTATATCCTAATTTTGATTCAGAGCGGAAGATACTGTCAGTATCGACCTGGTGAAAGACCACCATTCAGAATTGAAACGTTGCTTGAAATGGCTTTTAGCCGTGTTTGGTGACCAGATCTGAATAGCCAGGTATTTCATCATCTTCCTCTTCCTCTTCTCCGTCCCGTCCCCAATACCCTCAGCCTCACAACATTTCCCAATTGGGGATGCCGTAGTCTCACTGGCTCCAGACGGTTGGGAGCAGTTGAGACTCTCGCGCGGTATTCATGTAAAAAAAAAGAAAAAAGATAACATGTATTAAATTTTTTTAAAAATTTAAATACTGTTCTTATTATATATTCTCGGAAATATCTTGATGACGCCACTTTAGTTATTCATTGACGAAATCGACTAATAACATTTATATCCAGTTACGTTAATGCTTTATTTTGAGTAATAGAAAAAGTAATGTGTATTTTAAGTAGAAAGCCAGGCTTCTACAGTTTTTCATACAAATGAAATATCTGATGAAAATTCGCATTTTTGTATTCCTTTGTAATATTTACGAAGAAATATTTCGCACATCGTAAAAATATTTCATGCCTTTTTCACACACTCGTTACGTGCGTACTACAAATAATAATCTCTTTGTATTTTTTTTTACAAAACAGAGTTTTAGGAATGTTATGAAATAATATGTTTTTGATGAAAACGAATGTCTCAAATGGTTTATTTCAATTTCCAAGAATTGTATTGTATAACGAAATTGCTAATAACGCCCATAAAATTGGTAATTTTATGATTGTCATGATTGATGGGTTAGTACAATTTTTTTTTAAATAAGGTTCTTAGCAATTACTTGAATTACTTTATGACCAACGTTAGGCTGTTTGCAGTTTTTCACGTACTACTTATTTATGAATTTATTCATGTATTTATTCATTAATTCATTCTTTAATCCATTCTTTAATCCATTCATTCCGTGATTTATTAATTAATTCATTACATTATTAAATCAATGATAGATTCAGTCATTCATTAATTTATTCATTCATGCATCTAGCCATACATATATCCATCCAAACATTCATTCGGTTATTCATTTATTTATCCATTAATTCATTTATGCCTTATTTTATTAATTCATTCATGAACTTATTCAGTCTATCATTCATTCATTCATTATCTTATTCAATCATTCATTCATTCGTTCCTTAATTAACTAATTAATTTATTTATTAAATAAATAGAATAATAACTAGACTACTATTGGGTTTTACGTACAAAAAAAAATATACATAATTAGTTATTTGGTCAATTAGTCAATTAGTTTTAATTTTAGAAAATTTCCATTTTATTATCATCGTCTGCTGATTGTTACGGACAAATGATTTAATAAGCGTACAATAAGTCCCTTGCCGTATTCACGGAGAAATACGTTTTTATTAAAAATTTGTCGTATTTTTCTCTTATCGTATAATTTGTTTATTTGGTTCGTTTTTCATAGGGTAGGCACAGCTTTTGAGTTTTATGGACTGCACGCCACTGGTATTTAATCATCGACTTTAAGACACCAATCCATGGTGAAGAAATTGGATTTTCACCAAAAGGGGGCTTTTGAATTTATCATGATTTAGATTTTTTTTCTAATTTAATTCTGATAGTTATATTTTTATTTTTACGAGTGGGGCCGTTTCACTCTTCGAAGGTTTTATAGACCAAACACTTAGTAAAGCGCTAGTAAAGAAGGTAAAAGTTATTATAGCCAAAAAATAGACTGGTGCGCTACCAACTTAAAATGTGGCGTGAAATATTAATAAAAAAACATATGATAGAGGTCTATATACCTATTTGTAAGTACATTGGTGAATAAAATACTATAGAAATACTTACTAACTAACTGACCATAACGCAGTTTAACTGAAAGGGTAGGCAGAGAGAACGGTCCGCTTCATTCACGGTCATACATCGTCTCGTACATACTTTATTATTATTCTGACTCTTGACATGGTTCGACTCATGTATTCATCGGGTGTCCCCGGCTTCTTCTTTCATCCACATCATATATCCTCCTTACACTCCTTCCTTTGTTTTTCCGCTCTACATGCCCAAACCATGGAAGGGTATCTTTCTTAATCTTGTTCATTACGCTGGTATCAGACTTTCATTCTTTACGAATCTCAACATTTTTTGCACGGTCATACATAGTTTTTCCGCACACATGTCTCAGGGATCTCATTTCTACAGCTTTTATCCTTCCCCTGCCAATTCTATGCCTCACTGACATACATCGGGGTATTTAACTGATTATTAATTGAAAATAATTGTAAACATTCTAATTTAATAACACTTTTTCGCGTTTGAAAAAATATGTAGTCTCCTTTGTTTGGCTAATTTAATGATATTTAAGTGTAATTAAGTATACTTGGCCTGTCCCACTAGGACGTTTCCTGTGTAAAGACAGACGTAATTGTATAATAATAATAACAGTTCATTTATATAGCGCAGTTTTGTGAAGGTTCATATAAAGTGCGCATAGTTAGTGTGTCTACCTTTTGTAAATAACCGGCCATGAATAAAATACATAATAAGAGGTTCAAGAAATGAATAGGCAGATCTTCATTTAGTATACAACTTTTTCAATATAATTATAATGATGAGTGACATATTTATTGCATCGTGTTTTTTCTCATTGTTTTATCAGGTTGATTCACATTGCTTTCGATTAGGGCCATACGCTCAAAGAACTTCTTCTTTCATCTAAATCACGCGAGCCGTTAAGATCTTTCTTCCTTGGTACTTATTTACGCCATGCCGCCCTATACTTAGGCGCATGACCGTGAATAATTATTACGAAATTGACGCGCATCCGAGTTGAGTTGCGCGCGCATTCACGCTTTCCCGCGCTGTCGGTCAGCGTGAATGCTGTGACAGAGACGCGCAAGTCACGCGCGAACCGCCCACAATCCTGGATTCGGAATTGGAATACTAACAAAGCTTGCAGCTGGACACATTTAACTTTGCAGGCGGCTGTAGAACGAAGCATTGAATGATGAAAAATTTCAAGTCATTAATAAAAACAATATTCCAAAGCAATTGGACTCACTTCTGACATCCATGCTATGTCGAGGTTCGTTACAAGAAAAGGTGAATTTCGAATTTATTTAATAGTATTTATTTATTCAATATCCATTTTCTCCCCTTCAAAGTAATCACTCTCAGATATAATGCACTTATGCCAGCGCTTCTTCCAATCCTCGAAGCACTTCTGGAATTCGCTTTTCGGTATGGCCATCAGCTCATTCTTCGATTCTGACTTTATCTCATCAATTGTGGCAAAACGCTTTCCTTCCATTGGTCTCGGGAATTAAGTTTCGGGAATAGGAAAAAGTCACAGGGAGCCAAATCTGGTGAATACGGTGGTTGAGGCATGATTACGGTGTTGTTTTTGGCCAAATAATCACGAACAAGCATTGATGTGTGAGCTGGTGCATTATCGTGATGCAAAATCCATGATTTGCTTTTCCACAATTCCGATCGTTTGAGCCATATTGCTTCACGCAAACGTTGCATAACTTCCTTGTAGTATTCCTCATTAACCGTACGACCTGTTGGCAAGAACTCATGATGCACCACGCCATTGTAATCGATGAAAACAGTGAGCAAAACCTTCACATTTTATCGATCTTGGCGTGCTTTTTTCGGTGTCTTGGCTCTTCTGGCCGCTTCCATTGGGATGATTGGGCCTTGGTTTCGACGTCATAACCATATACTCACGTTTTATCACCAGTTATGACCCTTTTGAGCAAATCTGGATCGTCGTTGACGTCATTCAACAACTCCTGAGCAATACTAATGCGACGTTGCTTTTGCTCAAAATTTAGCAATTTCGGAACAAACTTCGCTACGTTTCATGCCCAAAACATCCGAGAAAATTGCACGGCATGAGCCGATTGATATGCCAGCATCCTTTGCAACTTCCTTAATAGTGATTCGACGATTTTCCAAAACCATTTTCTTCACTGTTTCGATGTTTTCGTCGTTTGTTGACGTGGTTGCAACTCCAGGACGCTCATCGTCATGGAGTTGCAACATCTTCTCGGCCTTCTGTACCAGCGCTTGTACCACCCTTAAACACTTTTTTGAGACAAAGTAGACTCGCTGAATGCCACAGTCAACGTTTTAAGTGCGTTGGAGAACTTTATTACATTTTTAACGCAAAATTTAATACATATTCTTTGATCCATTTTTTTTTAAAGAAAAAAATCGAAGAACACACAAAAACATGACTAACCTTTCCAGTTGTCAAAAACAAACCACTAATCCAAAATGGCTGATAATGCTAATATATGACAAACATATGTGTACCAATATAACAAAACAAAAAATCGGTAATCGAATATACACAGCCCGCGAAAATTCAAAATTCATCTTTTCTTTTGAGCAACGTTCGTATACCATAGATTTAGTTTTAATTGGGTCAGTCTGACGTTGCCCGTAATAGGATGAAACCGGTCCGGTCGAAAATAAATAAGTGGAAAAAGTAAGAAAGATTAAAAAAAAATCGTTTTAATAGGTTATTAGTTTTGCTTATTTTCTCAAATATATATTAAGTAATATGGAGTACTTTTATTGCAAGTCGAAAAAAATCGAAAAATCTTTTTTTTTAAATACATGGGTATTTAAATATTAATTTTATTCACTGTTTTCGGTCATTGGTTTTTCAGAGTGCGAAATGTCTCACTGGAAAAATAACCAAGAGCATGAAATGTTCAATTTGAACACCATTATTCTGGTAACGTACCCCCCATTACGCGGCATATTCTTCAACAATTTCCAACAACTATGGCTACTGATTACAAGGCATTCAATGCAATTTAGATTGTGGTTTTCAACAAACGTGACGGCCATTTTGATTCCGATGTCAGTGCTTTAAATGGGGAGCTTTTAAATGTTTTATTTTTATTTCTGTCGGAATTTGTGTGAAAATATTCAATATTGTTTTAGTGGTTGTTATTGTAACGTACTCAAATACTCGTAGAACTACAATAAAGAAATACGTAAATAAGTTCATTGTATTATGAAGTGATTAACGGAATGGTTGAAGTTTTACATTAATGCATTTCTACAATGTTTGTATTTCAAAAACTAGTTTGTTTTTATCTTTTATGTTCTAATTAGATCCGAAGATCTCTTCAAAGGAACGATATTATCGCTAAATAAGTGTTTATTCTTGGAACAATAAACTTGCAAACTTAAACTTCCACCTTTTCACGAGCATTTCCGTCATTACAAAGTGAAATATTTACATTTCAGTTGTTTTACAAATAAGAACCAGGAACGGTGTTGTTTCGCCTACTGTGTTAATGATAGTAAAGCCGTTTTATTAGCGAGAGCAGGGCTTAATTGAATAATATTTCACTTCATTACGAGTAATTATTTAAGTTTATCAAAAGCATCACATCTCGAGATCTGGGCCTCACACCTCACACCCCACTCCCCTGCCTCTGTGGTTTGGTTCCCTGCTCCCTGCTCCTGTCCCTATCCCTCCCCTGTCATGCTTTCAGTGCCACGCCATGTTTGATGGTATCAGGGTGTCAGGAACGCGAATGGGACGCCCGAATTCGGGAGTTATTCCGTAGAAATGCGTAGAAACATCTCAGATGACACCTGTACCTTACTCTTCCTATGTGCTCCCGGTAGACGCTACCTGTTAATTACTGTCACCCCGTTATTCAAGAATTACGAATGTTATGCCGACGTTATTTTATGAAAGATCGTCATACGAAGGTAAACGTTTATAATGAAAAACATACACGTGATGTTTTATAGGCTTCACTCACACAAAGCATATTATGCGAATATTTTGCGAGTGGTTTTAAGGCTTCAGCGCTATTATGAAAAACATGTTTACAGGTATAATTGCGCTCTAAACTATAAAAGTTTTTCGATGAAATATTTGTTTTTTTTTTTATAATGCTTTATTACTAGGAATTCAATTATATCAACTTATTGTTAATCGATCTTTCATTTTGATCACCTAGTTAGAGTTCTACATTTAATTTATTTTCTCTTTAATACATTTAAAAAACACATTCATTTATCGAGCTGTAACAACAAATGTGCTCTTCGTAATGTTTTCATGAGTAAGTTCATTATTACATTATATCAAATTTCGCTTGTAATAAATTGTCAACACAAGTAGAATATAAAATAAAATTACGCGAACTAATATGAAAATCGTACCAAAAAAATTCACTGATATATTGATTTGGGCCCTGTAGTGGTTTTATATTTATTTATTTATCGATCTATACATTATCAT
The DNA here is from genome assembly GCA_022606495.2 of Halesus radiatus. Classification (NCBI taxonomy): domain Eukaryota; kingdom Metazoa; phylum Arthropoda; class Insecta; order Trichoptera; family Limnephilidae; genus Halesus; species Halesus radiatus. The sequence continues at coordinate 182,444 of JAHDVE020009472.1, forward strand.
TTCACATAATATGCTTTTAAAAGTATAATAAAGGTGCTATCATGGTGTTTCATAATGTGGAGTGTAAGGTGGGCGTGAGAAGGTGATACTGTGAATGGAAAGTTATATGTATCGTGAACACCTCACTAGGAGATCTGCGGTGAGGTGTTCACGTGGATGAATTAAATATGGTAAAGTATCAATGTGTGTTTGTAAGTTTTGTTTTAACATTTTTGTTTGTGGTATAGAATTTGAAAATAAATACATTTTAATGTTTTGGCTACGGTAATTAAAAATCTTTTAAGGGACATATTGATTTAAGCAAAAATGCTATTAAATTTTTTGGCTGCCCGTGAAGGAATGAAATCATTACTCGTTAAAAAAACAAACAGTTATTCACTTTAATTTTTGTAGGAAATTTATTTTTTTATTTTATTTTATTTTAGTACAAAAACAGGTAATATGCCCAAAACTTCCATAGATGAATGTTTAAAAATTTATAATAATTAAGGAGTGGAATAAACAACAATTATTATTTGGCAAAAATGATAACAAAACAAATTACAAACAAGTGAAAGATCGAAAACATATTATAAGTAGGTACATAAATTAACTCCTTATTGTCACATGTGCTAATGGTATACTGTTTTTTGGTACTTACTGAAGGGCTTCATCACATTATCAGTTTGATATTAATGGTAAAACTTTTTTAAAAGTAAGTCTTGTATATATAAGAATTAGTTATGAAATCCTTGTAAGCATCTAATATGCCCTGCATTAGAATGAAATTCATCAGGCTATTAAATTCATAGCCTTCCACGTTGATGATAATAGGTACATATTACATTCAACACGGCAAATAATAAAATGGGACGGAAATGAAAATATATAACGTGATGTGTGTACAGCGATCTTTCTCGTTGATATATTAAATTGAAAACCATTTTCAATTTGATTTACTTGAAGGGTATTACGTGTGATCCGTAAATTCCTTCGATTGATATTCGATATTCGAAAAGAGTCAAGGGATGTTTTTTTCATCAACTTTATTAGCGGTGAAATTTATTATTGTGATTTCAAGTAGCAAATAAGGTGATGGTTTTTTAAGCTTCACTATGAATAAATTTATGTGTTATGGTTTTTGTAAATGTACGTTCGTCAAATGTCTTCGCAAAACTAGTAATGGTTAATATTGCCAACTCAACACTGACCATTCAGTGGTATTGGGTCGAGGTCCCACCCAGGCGTGGTGAGTTCAATTCCTCGACTGGCAAAATCCTCCAACACTACACAAGCAAAATTTTCCACTTACTGTGGTTGTAATAAGATATTTTAAAATATAATCAGGTTATAAGAAACCCGGGAATGTTTATCTTTCTTTTTAAAAAAAGAAAAAAATAGTCACGTGAACGGTAAAAATAAAACCACAAAGTCTAATATTGACATATTCATTCCAAAAAGGAATTCCCACTCAGTTGTATTTTATGACACTAAACGTTCTGGCAAAAAAAAAACACTATTTTCAAACAATGTAAGTTGTTAAAATTACAAAAAAATTCCTGAAGTAGAAAAACTATCCATTTGAGAAATGATTGTTGTATATCAAAGAGCATAAATACAATAAATGAATAAACATCCATCTAAAGTGATTTCAAATTATTGTGGAACAATTAGTGTTTTTTCCTGTCTCCATGTAAATTAATTTCCATGTATTCATGATATTGTAACTGGAAAATGTAAAAAACACATTTCTTTCACTATAAAAAAAAACTTCTCCTGTTTACCAAAATTCCTCTATTGTTATTTGGTTTCAAAGTTAAAAAAAGTTTTTGTTGTTGTGGACTTAGCACTCTTAAGCTTTGCGCATGATTCTATCAGCATTATGTCGGGATACACTTTACATTTTTAATACTCACTTGCTACGAAAGTACACGAGTCTAAGGTACGCTTAATTCATTAAAATCCTTATGAAACCGGAGTCGCGATAAGCCCCCTAAGAGGTTTACTCTGCCGTTAATCTGTTTCCAGCCGAGACACACACCCTTTGTTATCGCAACAATATTTATTCCTAAGCTACGAGAATGATACACCACTTATAATGCTGCCTAGAACAAAAAATATCCGTTTTAAAATAAGGTAAGTTTTATGGTAGATTTTTGACAATACGGATAATGCATTTATTGAAAATTGTCGCTAATTAATCGATAGTTGAATAACAATAAACCTGGACCTTTGATGCTGCAGGGATATGAATAAAGTTGTTATTACGACCAAATCACGCTCGAAGAATTCGCAACTATGAGTTTCTCTTTCTGGCTGCGCTTTTTCTGAAGCGTTCTTTTAATTTATTTTTACTCACATTATTCTTTTATGTCTAACGCACAAAAATATTTTTTTCAAACACTAATATCGTGAGTATACAATGAAAAGTGGACAAGTCAAAATCCCCGTCCGTCCGACTAACTGTCTATTCACATCTATCAGCAATGTACAGTGCAGAACAGTGCAGTGCAGACACGACAATATTAATTGCTTATATTATCAATGAACACATTCGTATTAACGTATCCACGCATGCACAGGCCAGCAGCGGCCGAGATTGTCGACTAGAATATTTTGACGGTGCTGGTGGCTGCTGGTGACTTCTGCGTCTGAGCAGTTATTATGAACATATCATCGTTAGTATCTCCATTCTGGCGTCACCGTCAGTTTGCAGAGTTTGATTGATTTGGTCAACGGATAATTTAGGTTATAAAATAATAATAAATGTGGGAATAGGATTATAAAATCCTCAAACACGTTGTGGCAAGACGCTAACGTTCAGTTGACAGCCGTACTCGTGTCTGTCCTGTGCTGCACGGTGTGCATACTCGCGTCTGTGACGTTCCTGCACTGTACGGTTCTGCGCTTCGCGGTGCTGGTAGATGTGAATTGGACTTAAGACTGAAATCCTTTGCATCGACCTTAACTCACAGCTTCGCAAGTCAGAATATTTGTTACGTTTATGAAACAAAATAATATATAATTTTTTAAATATCCTAATTTGTGAAACTATGAGCCTGCATCCGTTCAAAAATTCTCAATCTCAACTATCTAACATTTCGTTGTATGCTCACGATATTTGTTTTGTCTTTGAGTCTTTCCAGAGAAATTTCACATTATTTAATGGGCTCACCAATAATGCATACAATGTTATAAATAAGAAGATTAAACGGCATCTTCTTTTCCTTCGTGTTTTGAGGGTCAAAGGGGAACATCCAGGTCTACGAGTCAGTATATGGTCTCAGGCGTCCCCTATGAACCTCATCAATAATCGTTTCATTTCTTGGTCTCCCAAATAAAATCGGTATTTTAACAAAATTCTTAATATAATACATCTTAGTTAGGTAAGTACTCCGAGAGTAAAAAATTCCCGTGATTTTTCACGGGAAAGAGGAGCTAGCAGCTAGTAGCTACGTAAGTTTTTCCAATCTTAGCGCACAAAAGCCCTCCGAGTCATGGTTTTCTCTGAAGCGTTTTACCCGTGGCTCGGCGGGGGAAAGTAAGCAGCAAACAGCTCAGACAACGTAAAACCGGCTTTGTGTAAAAAGATGCCCAAAAGTGAGTACCGAGTACGCCTGAGGAATCCGATAAAGTATAATCCTGTCATAGAAAATATGGATTACTTTTAAAGTAGGTACCGCCCGTTCGGTCGCTATCTCCGTTGCACCCAGACTCTATAAGTAATTGCAAAGGCTTTCCTCCGAGCTATACATACGACGGAAACCTTTTGAGAAATGACAGATAAAACGACGGCACCGAGTAAAAATAACAAAAAATATAATGGCACAATTGAAAAGGATTTTACTCTTTTCTTTTTATTGTTAGAAAAGAAACCCGTTGACTGGGGAAAATTGGATAGATCTGATCTGCGAAAAAAAGGAATGGTTCAATAAGTCGATTGCACGAGGCACTTCAACAAAATTACCCGTTCTTTTCTAGTTTAAAATATATGCGGGTATGTAAATCATTGGTCCTTTCTTGAATTTCGAAGTTTTTCTAACAGCTTAATTTTTGCCTCATTAAGTATTAAAAGCGCTAGTGATGTGGATAAGTACATTTTTAAAACGCTGGGAAACATTAAAGGCTTAATAAATATTTTCTTATAGCATTCCGGGAATCTGCAATCATTTAAAGCATTTTAATAGTTATTTTATGCTGTGTGTTTTACGATTTTACAGTTTTAAGCCACTTTACTCTAAAATCATTGTGGCGTTATAAATGACTGGGTATTATAGTTAATGGATCACACAGTAAAAAATGTATTTTTTCATTGACCGAAGAGATATAAAAATAATACAACCGTTAAATATTAGGCTCTGGGGGGAAATTTTATCGTGGTGATCTAAATATATTAAAATACGTACACTTTTTTCCGTAAAACTGTTTTGTAAGGCATATATTCATATACCCACATACTGTTAGGTAATATCTTTGTAATTATAGCAGTTGCAATTATGTACTCTTGTGATAATTAGTTTGTGATCACCACTTTATTAATATATACATATCAACATGTTTCGAAAGCGATGTATATTGTATATTGCACTATTGATAGGGTCTTATTCATCGACTAATATTTCATCTTATGATGATTAATTTTTGGGGTAACAAGCCGTGTTGTATTTTTTTTCTCCCATAGCCAATGTTTTGGACAGCCTTTCAGTATTCTTCATCAAGAATGTGTATTATTCCATGTATTGCTGCCACATTTCCGAAATGTAGACCGAAAAGTAACTACGAGATATTACCTAGTCAGTTTAACTGTTAAACGGATTTAAGTTTCAAATTGGGTGCTCCTCTGGGAAGAGATTCTCCTGCCGGAGACGCACATCTCCACGGTGGTAAGTTCGGGAAACTCATTTGTCCGTCTCCAGTATCTGTGCTTTCCCGAATAGCCGAGATCGGTGGCGGAATTTGACGAGCCCTACCAGAAATGGAGATAGATCGATATCATCCATCGTTGAGGATGATTCACAGTATGTTCCAGCTGGTAGAATTGCGCGTGGCCATGATTGTGGAATGAGCAAAAACCACGGTTATCGACAGCTTCCAGATCTTTCGGCCAAGACAATACCGCATATTTACACCAATTTTACAAAAGTGAGTTTCCACTGCTTTTCCTGAGTGAAAAGTTGTGTGGCTAGAAAATATTTCAAGGATTTACTTCTTCAAAAAATAAACAAACGTTGCTCGAACTTTTGAAAGTCAGCTATAAAAACTACTTTTATAAGCTCCTTCCAGAGGTCACAGGTTCAAAACCTGAAATAAGCAAAGTGACTTGAACCGAATAGCCAGGTTCTTCTTAACCTTTGTCATCCCAAATTCATCCAGCCTCACCTTTTCCACCATAAATGCTTTTGACATAATCTACCGGCTCCAATCAGTTGGAATTCGTATGCGATATCGCACAATAAAAACATAGTTTTAAATTTGTCCAATTAATCACTTCCAAAGACTGAAGTAGAAACCCATTAAAACAAGGTATCAGCTGTAAAATTGAAAGCATCGTTATATTAACCAATGAACGCGAATCTTACAAATCCAAATTAAATATTCATCAATTATTTATTTTTTAAAAATTAAACTCAAAAGTATCTATCTGCTTTGATTATAAAATGTTCAAGTACCCAATTATAATTATTGAAGAACAATTTAACAAAATAATTTAATTCGTTTCTAGACTCCACTACTTGATAGTTTTAAAGTCCGTTTTAATGAGAAAAAAAAACAATATAAATGATGAAAATCAATTAAAAATAACATAATATACCTTTTCGCTTCAGTGGAAAGAAAGTTAAAAATTAAAACCACCCATGCTACAACATTAAAAGTTAGAGTCGGAGCTTTAAAATGGTCGGTTTTAACGACTTGTTTCTTAGAATACAAAAGTTAAGATAAAGTCTATGTAAACCCCGTTTTATTTAATCTGGACACTAAAACATCCTATGTTTCCTTCTATTGCATCGGTACAATTAGTCTGTACGATTTGATACTGTCGTTATATATAGTTGAACGCGGTTGAATGTCGTCGAATGTCGTTGGATGTCGTTGAATTTCGTTGTATTCTTTGGTATGACATGCATTGTTCGACATTGTACGGGTTGATATGATACACCGTCATTGTTTGATCAAAGGCAACCAATTACTAGCTCTTAATGAAATGTCCGCTATAATGCTCTCTAGTTGGATAGAATGACGCACTAAAGGATTGAATGGAAGAGCAGTAACTTGGCACATTAAAAAAAAACAAATGGACAATACGCTATCCAAACTATCTGTTATATTTCCTTGGGACTTTTCTGACAAAAGCCTTCATTTTCCAATGGCTTAAGTACAATATTCTACCCACGTTCCCAGTTTATGATAATTTTTTGTAATGGGTCGCAAGTAAGTAAGAATACAAGTATTCTTGGTTATTGCTTTTGTTTGTTTTCAAGTTTGGTTATACTTAAATACACCAAATTTCTTATTAAATTCTACTAACTAGCTTCTCAATTTGTCTTGATATCAAAACATCTAATTGGAACATTTTTAAAAGAGTTAGTAGGCATGCAGTGTCCGTAAAAAAGCCTTAAATTGAAAACATTGTACGGTTTTAAAATAAATAAATGTTTTTAATTGAAAAAAAGGGTAAAGCGATGATTGGCTCCTAATGTGCTTCATGAGATTGTGTAGTAGGTTAAAATCAACACTTCTCTATTAATTTTATGTTGAATTACATAATTGCGTGCAAAACACAATGTGTTGCTTTCAGAAAATAATAATGTGTGCTTATTAAAAACTCTATTTTTTCTGTGAATCTTTGTATATCATTTATTTGAATTATTGAAGAATGAATTATCGGTAAAAGTTTTTGCATGTATTTTAGAATGCCTCTTGCATATCTCATCGCTTGTCCGCGTAATTCAAAATTTAGTATTTCTAATTCAAATCAAATATTTGTTTTGACATGCTATTGTGACTCCGTTTAATTTAATAAACCTTACATAGGTATCTACGTTTTACGGTACAGTTTATTTATCATGAATTTTAGCCCCGTAAAGAAATCGCTCACCCGTAAATGTTGCTCATAAATATTGAAGGCATATTTAATGCTTTATTTTACTAATTGTTTTTGTGGTTAATTCGTACAACGTATTTTTTTTAAAATTTAATGTAAATCAAATTTAATAATGTTATTATTAAGTTCTGCAAGTATTTTTAGTTTTTTTTATTGTGACAGCTGTTCCGGTGTTTAGGGAAATTTTCAAACTGTGGTTAATCCACATTGTGACGACTTATATATTTGATTTATTTTCCCCCACTCCTTTTCAATTTGGACGGGTAATGATTTGTTATCGGTAAAACCGATTTAGTTAGAAAACAATTAAAATTCTGAATTCTGTAAAGTTTTCACATCTATAATGTGTTTGCTCGTATTTAACTGACAATCTTTTCATAATTGATTTTTTTAAATATGTTGCATTGTTTTTATAATGTGAACATACTGAGAAGCGGTGAATACATAATTACCTTACTTTATAAATTAATGTTATATTTGGATCATTCGTTCGTTTGTTAATTTCTAATTGTTATTTTTTTACAGCATTTTGCAGTAATTCCATACAAAAATAATGCAACTAAAACAACAGTTAAAGTACTGTTGAAGTTTCCTTACTCAAATATGAAATCTTATTCGTAATAAAATGAAACAGTTCCCTAATAACCTTTCCGTGCAGTACGTCTAAAGCCACTGTGTAGTATTTGTAGGTGTAGGAATACAGTGCAATAATTGTGTTTAGAAGCCATCGGATATGACAGTTTAGTTATGTGTTTCAATAAATCTGCTCGTTCGTCCTGCCGACGACGGACACTTTCCCATTGAGATATTTCACCTCCTCTATGAACAACAATAACAAATGTTATGACAGCTATTCGCGACAGAAATACCCCAAGTGATTTGTCAAACTAGTGCAATGCCGTATTTCCAACGAATCTTAAGTATTCAGAAAACTTTATCTTCTTCCGTATGGCGGAAAATCAACAAACAAAAAACAGTTTGTCAAACACAATACGACAAATCTAGTACTGCAGCGGCAGTGCCACAAAGTATCTAAGCTTGTCGCATTCGATGATCTTTCTAAATAATTGGATCTGATCTAATGACCAAGTTCTTTTCATATGCAATGCACCCCTGTAAAGAAGCACTTTTTTAAATAAAAAAAAACTATTTAAATAAAGAAGAATTACATTTTTTCCGTTTCTATCTAATATTTTCTATTTGTGTATATTTTTTTACAATTCTCATGTATTGTAATATATTTTAATCTCTGTAATATATTAGGGTGTAACTTTTTCATGGAGTTAATCTCTATATATAAAAAAACGAATGTTTGTCTGTGTGTCTTCAATTTTCTCGAAAATTACTCAACCAGTTTCGCTGAAAACAGCACAGTTTGTTCTTATAAGTGCCGGGAAAGATTAGAGAGTAATTTAAATTAAATTTAATATATAAAGCAGTTGCTATCGTTAAAAACGTTGCTACAGATTACATAACCAAAATAAGACGATTTGTTTGGGTAGAATATTTTCAAAATGGAAAACACAAGTAAATACTTGCTTAAGAACTTTATTATTTAGATACATTTTGAAAAAACAAACGTTTGGAATGAAATAAAATTATCAAATTAATTTCAATTTATTTTTTTACAACTTATTGAAGTTTGTAAACCTCATTGTAATATTTAATCATTGAAGAAGATTAATATTAACACATCCCAAATGAACCACGAAATCGAAAAAAACAACACAAAATAAAAAGAATTCAGTCCCAGATGCGACTGAAATCTTTTTATTTTCTGTTGTTTTTTCGGTTTCGTGGTTCATTTGGGATGCGTTAATATTATCTTCTTCAAAGATTAAATATCAAATTAATCTTTCTTTTGTTTAGAGATAGTTACTTTCGCTGTCAAATCAATTATGGCACCAAAATGACAAGCAAGAATTCACAACATCATAACTTTATTCCAAACAACAAAAAAAAATGCCGAGCAAGGCCGAGTACATATCAGCTAGTGATAAATAAAAAAAAATTAATTCGTAAAACCGGTGTAGTGAAGTAGCAAATATTTTTGTCTTGAGTTTCTACACTTTTTTTTCAGCTGGCAATGCAACGCCAATATTACATTAACCGTCAAAAAAATAATTTAAGATATTTTTCAATGTGGAAAACTAAATCGAAACCGTCAGTAACTACAAACAATTTTATGAAATTCGATTTTTGGATATGTTAATTTTTCTTTCATTATCGACAATGGTATTATTATACAACGTAATTTGATTATTTTTCCAAGAATTAATTGAAGTGAATCTCGGGTCTCAATTTCCTTACACCTGACGCCGATCTTATTGTGTTTACTTGATTAAAACCTTTAAGATAAATTAGGTTGTGATATATTATGTTCGGTCCTTTGTTAGGAACAACGCAATCCTAAAACGTTTATAGAATCGAATAAGGATTAGAGGGAAGATGATATCTGCGGTATAATGACTAATTATTATTGTAGTTGTATCCAAGTTGACTTCAACATTTATCATGGATTTGGGAATCTATTAGATACACTGTGAATTATGTGTAATTTGCCTTGTATAATTTATATTCGGATCGTAGTTTAGCTTTGCCATTATTCCACGAAAATTAACCGACACAAAAAATGTATCTATCTGCTACATTATTATTATCATTGTCATTAGCCGTTTCACATCATCCGCTGGATGAAAGCCTCTACTAGCTGTCCCCTTTTCCTTACATCTTCATGATTTTTACTTGGTGTAGCGCTGTGTAAGAGTATATCTCACAATTAATGAGACTATGGAATCACCGATTAGGGAACACTGTTTGGATAAAAGAAGTAGGAGAGAAAGAGGAATAAAAAGGACAGTATCTGTACGAGATTTGTATAGCCCGCACAAGAAAGAAGAGGAAGTTCTCGTATTCTTGAGTGAGGAGAGCAAGTTCGGGTTAAGTGGAGATCTCTCGCCTGGTGAGGAGAGCGGGTCCGGGTAGAGTGGAGATACATGATGGTGGTCGAGTTTCAAGGTGAAGCAGCGTCTGGCAGAGGTGTTGCTACATATCCGGGAACGGCATTCAAGGCCGGACCGGTCGCTGATCGCTTGGGGTAACGTCAGCCGTTGCTGGGTGAAGAGACTGTTCTTTGTCTGTTAGCGGCAGGTCGAGGTATTCAAGGTAAAGCAGCGTCTGATAGAGGTGTTGCGGCATATCCGGGAACGGCATTCAAGGCCGGACCGGTCACCGATCGCTTAGGGTGACTTCAGCTGTTGCTGGGTGTAGAGTCTGTTCTTTGTCTGGTCGAGGTAGCCAAGGTGAAGCAGCGTCTGGGTGGAAGTGTTACTCGTTTGACGGTTGGATTGGGAATGATAAAATGTACCGGGGGGTACGGGTTCTTATAGTCCGAACTTTGAGTATACGGAGTTGGGGGTGTTTGCGCAGGATTAAACTTGCACGTGTTGTTGTTATGACGATCTTGTTCGTTCCGAGATGTGAACGCAGATGTCATTCAACTGGTACGTGTTGTTTTGATGGATTTGGGCAGGTGTTTATGCAGGATTCAACTTGCATGTATTGTTGTTATGACGATTTTACTTCGGGATATGAACAGGTTCTTACGTAGAGGTCTTTCAACTAGTACGTGTTGTTTTGACGAATTTGGGCAGGTGTTTTGCGCAGGTTTTAACTCGCACGTATTTTGTTTACGTTTTTATCTGTTTGAATTGATTCGCCCTATAGGCCCGTTTGATACAGTATCACTTTAGAAAAAATCCGGGTATTCAGATCTACTTTACATGTATCGATTTGGAATAGTACTATCTTACCGGTATGATACTGGGAGAATCTCCTACCAACGCTGTGCATAGTTATATTAAATTTACTATAATGTCTCTTAGTGAAAAAACTCAAAGTAAATAAATAATTTGGTAATGAATTTACCTTGTCTTAATCATATTTTTCTATATTTATTCTATTTTATGAACACTTGTTTTATTATTGACCGTATCAACATAAGATAAATAGAAATAATGTTTTTTACCATAACAGATAAGCTAGAACTGAATCCAAACAGATTCTGATAAGACTCTGATAAATGCTCTAGCAGTCTCCAGATTGGACTACTCTAATAGTTTGTATTCTGGTCTACCAAATGCAGACTTGAACAGACTGTGCAAGGAGCGTTCAAAACAGCAGCTCGTCTAATATGTGATGCCACCAAATACTGTCACAACACTCCTCTTCTACGTGATTGCCTACACTGGCTTTGAGTCACAGAAAGAGTTCAGTTAAAAAATTGTCATATGGTATGTAAGGTACTGAATGGGCTGGCATTATTATACTTGACTGATCTCTGCGTGAGGGACAATCTTACTCAGAGACAACTCACGCTCTGATTGAACCTTCTCTTACGAATGCTACTAAATTTTGGGATAGAGTTTCAATGTACTGGGTCTACATTCTTGGAATGACCTTCCATTTGGTGTGAGATCAGAAAGCAATTTTGAAACCTTTAAGAAAAGCCTACAAACATATCCATTTACAGGGGGTTACAAACATTAACAAGATGTAAAGCGCCCTTGAGGTGATTTTAGTCACTAAACGACGCTCATAAATAAAAATTATTATTGTTATAAGTTAAGTATAAAATAAATATTATTAAAATAATTTTTCTTGAGTTTCGCAATTTTTTTTCTCCTACATGTTAACTGATATTTCATAACACTATTTCAATATCCAATTAATCTTATATTTGGAACATCCGCCTAATGTAAATATAAGTACTTTCCTTTTCGCTACCTCAAAATTACTATTTTCACTTAATCTACGCATTGTAAGGTTAAGCCCTAAATATACATCCCGGCAATAATGAGACGGTGTGCAATGTACGTTATAGTGTAGTTCCATCTGCATTCTTACTTTAAACATTTAAAGCATCCGTCTAATTCAAATACAGTTCCTTTTTCATGGACAAAATTAAAAAAAAATAATTTCACTTACATCTACGCATTATAAGGTTAATCCTCAAATAAACGTCCCGACAACAATCAGACGGTGTGCAATGTACGTTATAGTGAAGTTCCCTCTGCAGTCTTACTTTAAGCATTTAAAGCATCCGTCTAATTCAAATACAGTTCCTTTTTCATGGAGAAAATTGAAAAAAAATAATTTCACTTAAATCTACGCATTATAAGGTTAATCCTCAAATAAACGTCCCGACAACAATCAGACGGTGTGCAATGTACGTTATAGTGAAGTTCCCTCTGCAGTCTTACTTTAAGCATTTAAAGCATCCGTCTAATTCAAATACAGTTCCTTTTTCATGGAGAAAATTGAAAAAAAATAATTTCACTTAAATCTACGCATTATAAGGTTAATCCTCAAATAAACGTCCCGACAACAATCAGACGGTGTGCAATGTACGTTATAGTGAAGTTCCCTCTGCAGTCTTACTTTAAGCATTTAAAGCATCCGTCTAATTCAAATACAGTTCCTTTTTCATGGAGAAAATTGAAAAAAAATAATTTCACTTAAATCTACGCATTATAAGGTTAATCCTCAAATAAACGTCCCGACAACAATCAGACGGTGTACAATATACGGTATAGTGTAGTTCCCTCCGCAGTCCGCACGGCAAGTTGTGTGCTGCGGCACATTAAGGACCGACATAATCAGCTCCAATAATTCGGTACTCAGGCGGACGATGCCCCTTCTAGCAGTTCCCCTTCAGAGGGACAGTGTTTGCCCGTAAGCCACTAGCCCAGTAGCCCACACTACAGAGACGCCACTGATTGCATGCCTTGTCTGGTGTAATTGATCCTGTAATACGCCATCAAGGTACTGTGTCATATTGATGAATATATTGATTCGACAGGATAACCAATCATTTTGGGGCGGGTACCCGCTTGTCCAAGAATACGAACCGTTGTCCGTGTTAAGTGACCACTTTGAGTAATTGTTGTTTCGATGTACGGAATAAAGCACATTTGCAATAATTGAAATAACTATCAAATAATGATATACTATAATTTATTAGTACCCATAATCCCAGCGACGAAAACATTGTCGGTTATAAAACCATTTAATAAATTACTGTAATAACTATCTTATTGGAGAATGATTCTAAAAGATGACAGACATGACTATTCTTTAAATAAATTTATTTACTACTCAGTTTCGTTCGAATTTCCACTTATTTTTATCGTCTGAACAATAGATAACTTATTTCTGAATAATTGATTGGTAAACATATTTATTTTAATTTTATGACAAAATGAAATTTCGAAACTGTTGTACGAGTTGAAAATAGTTGGGTTTACTTAAAAAATCCAGACCAAGTTGTGCCACCTTCATGGCGCATTAGCTTACCGTTTAAGAGTTTTTGCTTCTTTCGATTCCTAAGATTTATTTATTAATTTATATTTATTTACAAAGAGTTTTTATAATACGAACAATTATTATATAGGCTGTGCATGTACTGTAAATCTTTAATATATAATAGCGTATTGTGAATGCCTCACTAGGGGAACCTGTACTGAGGTGTTCAGGTATTTATGATATAGTATGTTGTGAAATGGTTATACAATTATGTTTAAGAATAATAAAAATATTGTAAAAAAGAAAATAATACGGTTTATATTTAATGTAAATCTTGTTATGTTTAATTTGTTATAATTAAATTATGGAAAAAAATTGTTCCTTTTGATTTTATCCAGATCGACATATTAAGTTTTATTAAATGTGTTTGGATTCTCTCTCGTTTGTTTTAAAGATGTAGGCATGTGAATATATAGTTTAATTTCATAGTATTTAAAATTTATTTGTCCGTGGGTATTATATTTTAATGGGATATTAAGGTTGTAGTTTGTCGAAGATATTTTTTTAATTAATTTGTTGGAATTGTAGGGGAATATGAAGATTAGATTTGTAGAGATGAAGGATTGCAAATGTAGCATAAAGTTGTCTAATTGTCACAACGTCTAAAAGCTTGAAAATTAAAAATAAAAGTATGGTACTTGAAGAACAATTTTAATTATTCTCTTTTGTGCTTTTACTAGTGGGTCTGTATAAATATTAGTTACACTTCCCCAATATAGTGAGTGGTCTATATGTGATTATGGATTGTGAAAAAGCAAAATATATGGAAGCCCGCCTCAGTCCAGCCTCCAGCATCGACGCATACTGGACAAATATATTGGCCCCTCACAATATAAATGCCGCAGCACCCTAAAGGAGTTATTTTAATCTTATTTAGTTAAATTCTTATTTTTTCATTTATTTTAATTTTTTATTTTAATTTTTGTTTTATGTGTGATGTATCACCTTATACTACTGTCTTATAATTATTTAACTTTTTATTTTTATTTTTTCAAACTCTTGTATATATTTTGTATATTTTTTGTAACTATTGCATGTATATTTTATATGGAATGTGTGGGACTGCACTAACCTCCCCACATACCTGAATAAACATTTATTATTATTATTAT